>JAJMAV010000046.1:0-72534 GCA_030565045.1 Starmera caribaea
GCAATTTTAGATTCTAAACTCTAGTTGAAATTATTTGTTACTATTTTCGGCGGCCGAACGTCGAAACCCCCTATTCAAGTTTCTTCTTTTACAAACAACTTATAATGACTTTATAAACAATGCTACAAACCCACAACCACTGCTACCCAAGCTACCAGCAGCCACTACACACCTCTACAGACCACATACACCACTCTGACACAGCAACTCCCACCTCAATACCACTGTTTTAGCCATTTCAACAATTCAGAGCTCTTCCTTTCGCTGACTTTTGAAAATGATGAAAAACTCAAAAATGAGTACGTTTTTCTCATGTAAGCAGCACTAACAAAATTAGTAATACAGCAGAAGATGCTGTCAGCTGACTGTCCACGTGATAAGTACATTTGTAGAAGTAATCTATTACATAATAACCAACCTGCATGAGCATGAAAATCAAATTCTGTCCACCCATTCCCGCCAACAACAACAGTATACCACTAGCTCGACAACCAGAGCAGCTACAGCTCTGAGACTCACACAGTGGCCTCTCTTACACTATACCACCCTACAACCAAAATTTCAGCGCAAAAACTCCAAGATTGAAGCAGCCCAGCGGTCGGGCATTTTTTTTTTTCAGCGGTCAGGAAAATCGAGATTTTTTTTCAGCGGTCAGGCCAAAAAGACTACACTGAAGTTAATATGAATGTTGAAACTTGAAAATCACACTTTCATTGTGGTGTCTGTCAAGTTATCCACTGCTTGATTGACTGTAATTGGGAATGGTTCTCAAGTATTTAAACATTGGATTATCCTCCATTCAATGAACAAACTTCTTCTTTTCCAATCAATATCAAAACAAATGACCCATTCATCACCACCTTTAAAAGTTGCCATTATTGGAGCAGGACTAGTTGGTTCATTTGCTCATGTTGCACTATCAAGTTTACCAGAAGTTGAAGTTTCCATCTATGAAAAATCTCCGGAGAAAAGAGAAGCTGGTGCTGCTATTACATACACTGAAAGCTCTTTGCATACATTAGGCGAAATTTTAGATATTGATGATTTACAATCTATTCTCTATAGATCTGAGAAATTTAAAGGTTTAACTGTTAGACATTGGAAAACTGGTGAATATTAATCTGTTGAGCATCAAGGAGATGAACCAGGTGAAGATATCAGATATCAGTCAGCTAAATCTCAAAGAATTCAATTACATGATTTCATATTGAAAAGGGTACCAAAAGTTAATTACGGTTATGAAACGACTGGTGTTGATTTATTACCATTGAAAGATCAAACTAAGATCCAAGTCAATTTTAAAGATAAACCATCAATTGCTGTTGATTTGGTTGTTGCAGCTGATGGTATCTATTCCAAAATTAGACGTCAATTTACTGGTGATATTGTCAAATATAAAGGTGGTGTTGCTTATAGAAATCTATTTGATGGAAATATTGTTGCACATATTCCAAATTTACCAGATGATTATACAGGTTGGATCGGTCCAAATGGTTCTTCAATGTTTATGACTAAATTAAAACCAGGATTATTTAATGTTGCACCACATATCCCAGAAACTGAAGAACTTGTACGTACTTTGAGATGGAATCAATCAAGAGATGATGATTTTGATAGACAAAGAGTCACTGAATAATCTAAAGATTGGGATCCATTGATCAATGACATTATCAAAGTTATGCCTAAGGCACAAGCATTCCCATTGGAAAAAGCTCCATGGTTAACAAATTTGACCATTGGGAATGAATTAGTCTTTGTTGGAGATGCTGCACACCCAACCTCGGGGTTATATGGAGCAAGGGCAGGTTTGGGGTTTGATGATGTTTATGCTCTTTACTTATCATTGTTAGAAGTCTACACATTAAACAACCAGCAACATCAACTGAAGAAAGCATTACTTTTATTCAATGAAACAAGAAGTGGGTTCCTAAATTCAATTGGAAAGCAGACTGAAATTGATGTTAAGATTGCCAAAGAGTACATCAGAACTGCTAAAGATGATGCTGAATGGAGAGAAAGAGTTACTCAACGACCATTTGGAGTTAAATGGATCACTCAACACAATGTGAAATCGAGGTTTTTAGAGAAGAAAGAGCACTTGTTTTTGCAACTGGTTTCTGCTGGTGATAATTGAGATTATATACAGTTTATATATGCTCTTCTAATACAGTAATGTATAGTAGTCTTGTAGTGACACATTCAATAAGAGAGAGATTCATGCACAGAGATAAAAGAGAAAAAATTGTTTCCAATAATTCCAATATCAGAAAGAACCCCAAAAATCAAGTTGTTCACCGCCATGTTGAGATCATTGAGAGCTTCCACTACAACTTTCAGTTGCTTTTGCTCAAGAAGAACATTCCCACTCCTTTCAAGCACAAGAAATTACGCAGTTCTCACCAATGATACTTTCATCAAACCACACAAACCTTTGATTAAAGAACAGACGGAATACAAACAGCTTCCAGACGACTCACAGTACATTGAGAAGTACTACCATGAACTTAGAAGTCTCCAGCAGGAGATATCATCTAACAGCAATATCCGTTACAACTCGTTCACTGAGTTTGAGGAGGATCCTAATTATTTGGTTGAAGTCTTGGAAGCCTTTATCAACGAGAAAGTGTTGCACAGATACAAGGATGATGATAGTTTAGGTACACAGATCACCGTGGAGCGTTATATACAATTTTTGGAGAACGTGAAGCTCACTTTGGTGCTCAATGGAGGCCACTGTTTTGTATTTGATGTGCTTCTTCAGAATAAACTGCTGTTTGACCAGTTTGACCAGGAGAAAAAAGAGAAATGAGCATTGTCTCAGTTTTTGTGCTACTCATGAACCATGCTATGCTGCTACTGCTACAATCAATACAATACAACGAATTTTATGAATTTCCAATGTCCAGCTTTTTATCGTTGTAGAAACACACAGAATTCTTCAAATTTAATGTATGTACCAAACTATCAAAACTCTTTTAATTTCCTCTCAGCTGCTCACTCATTCAACAATCACACGCCACTAATGGCATCGCCCATCTTCAGATCACAGGCAAACACAAGTATCATCTCTTTGCTAAAAGGTGTCCAGCTAGCCAATCTAGGTGTTTACAGACTGTTGCAAAATCAGTTGATCTATGAAGACGCAAAATTGTTCAAATTTGTGTTGAAGTCATTGCTGTTGTCTGCTATACTACATTTGATCAATAGAGCAGTAGACCTGCTGACTATCGGTGCATCCACGGTGACCAAATGGTACAAGAAGTCGTTTGATGAATCCAATTTCAAAGATTTTGTTGATTTAATCAATATTAACATCTTATGTTTGCTGCTGATCTACTGGTATTACATTGATTCCTTTGATGAACTGTTCAAGCAATGTATCAGATACATAGACCTGATGAATGGCTCTAATTACTACAAGGGACTTAGATCAGATCAAGATATAGAGAAGCATCAACAGTTCATATCTATGAAATTCATTAATCTGATAAACAACAACCTGATCTTGTTTTTAATTGCTAAGTTTGTTAGATATGATAAATTGATAGTGATAATAATACTATGGTATCAAAATATAGAGAATTTTGGTGTCAGATATTGCTTTTTTGGAACATTAATATCAACTTTCTTTTGCAATTCAATTCAAATCATCAAAATTAATAACATTTTCAAATCAATTCAAATCATTTCCACTGCATTATTACACCGCCATTATTTACAAAATATAGATTTCAGATTCAATCAACTAGATAAATGGATAGAAACAAGATTTGGAATATTAATTGGCTTCCAAATTTGGTTTTATTTATTACTACAGAAATTCCAGTATTTATCTGTTTTGATACTTTTCTTTGAAACTTTAAGTCTTGCATTCTTAATAACAGAGATCACTGATCCGATACCAACAAGACAAGATGATAATTGGGTCAACCAACAAGTTTATTATAATAAAGTTAACTTGAAGAATTTCAAAATTGAAAATGTTGGTTATAAACCTATTCCTTTCAGTTATTTATTAGATAGAAAATCAGGGAAATCAAATATTGACACCAATGAACCTGTCTCTGTGTTTGTTACCCCTGTGAACTCATCTTTAGAACTAAATAAAATGGCAAAATAGAGAAGAAGACGTCTGTTCAATGAATTAATTTGTATGTAGAAAAAAAAAATTAAAAAAAATTTTAAAATTCTTCCCAATTTCTTAAATCTTAAAACAACAACAACAACCAAACTTTCCCACCAAATAATGAGCAGTGTAAGTCACCACCATTGAATTGTTTGCTTGTGAACAGCAGCACTAACATCTTACAGCTCAACGTCATTAATCCAAAACCTTTCATCAAAGAACTAGTTGGTAAAAAAGTTTTAATTAAACTGAAATTCAATAATACAAGTTATAAAGGAACTTTACAATCAAGTGATAATTATTTCAATTTTGCCTTAACTGATCCAGAAGAAATTGTTGGTGGTGTGGCCACTTCTTTAGGAAACGATCTGTTCATCAGATGTAATAATGTTTTATACATCTCTGAAGTTGTATGAATTTGCAATTGGTTTTATATAAAAAAATTGGTAATAAAAGAAAAATGGGGGTAAGATGATTATTACACAGTGTAGCTCTTACTGTTGTTTTGATAACTACGACTTAGAATCTAAATCATTCAATCAAATATTTATTTTATCTTTAAATTTCTGCATTTTCCATAGATCTCAAATTTATTTGATTAAATCTCAAAAGTACACCAAAGAAGTAAACTACACGCTTAATGTGAATAAACTAATTACATCTTTTGATTATTATTTTTTTAAAAAAGTTTGTTATATTCTTTTACAAATAAATATCTAAAGAATTCAAGGTTTTAATTGAATTAATTATCTCCTTGTTTTATTGTCATCATGAGTGAGAAGTTTGAATGTAGAGGTTTAGAAGTGATTTTATGTTTTCTTTTATATATGTTCATTTATCATTTTTTGTTGTTTTTTTTATTAAGTCTTTTCCATTAGTTTTTTTTTTGTTGTATTAATTTATAATTCATCAGCATATGGTAATTCAGAGACTTCACCAACAGCAACGTAGTTGAATTTACCTAATTTGAAGTTTTTAACAGCAGCGACATCTATGGATTCAGAAGCTAAAGCTAAAGAAGCTTTAGTTAATGGAACAGCAGCAGATAATTCAACACCAGATTTCAAAGTGGAAACAACAGATTTAATGGTGGCAGAAACAGTTGATGGAGTACCAGCAACAAATAAAGTGAATAAACCAGCATTGGAGAATTTTTCAAATGAAACTTTTGAAACAGAATCAGCAGAAGCAAATAATGGAGATGATAAGTAGGTTGATAAAACTTGGTAAGTAGCAAAGTCTTTTGGTAGGACTGGAACTGAAACAGTAGCAACTGAAGTACCAGTAGATCTAATTCTTGATTCAACACCAGTGTAAACTTTTGGAGCAGCAGAAGCAACTAAAGATGAACCTTCTGGTAATGAGGCAAAAGAAGAATGTGTAACAAATTTAATCAAGTCAGCCTCATTAACACCTTCACCTGAAATTTGAATGTTTTTTTGAGTGAAAACTTGTTTTGAAAAAGCAGCAATTTCATCAACAGAGATTTTAGAAACACCATCGTAATATAATGGTTTACCTAAATCTTTTCTGAAACCAAGGGCAAAAGATTCTTCAATTGCTTTGAAAAATGGAGAAGCAGAAGCAACTGATAAATCGTATTTAGCAGCTGGGATAACAATTTCTGGTAAGTCGTAATCTTTGAAAGATGGTGAGGTTAAAACATCAGCGATACCATTAACAAAATATGGTAAATCTTCTTTAAGGAAATCAGCTTTTAAAGTGATGTGTTCTCTTGAAATAGATGAAGAGAAAGTACCACCTAATAATTCAGCTTCTCTTTGAAATCTTAAAGCGGATCTTGGTTTGGTAGCTAAGAAACTGTATCTAGATAATAAATGGGAAATACCATCTTTTGTAGCATAACGAGAACCAGCATTGATTTTGAAAGTTAATGATGAAATTTTGGAAGCTGGGAAGTCAGCAGCAGTGGCTTTTGTGGAAAGAGCTCTGGAAGCTGATGGAGCTTTGGTGGCGAATCTTCTAGCAAGCATTGTTGTTTGATCTATCAAATGGAAAAGACTTTACAAGTTGTATTTGCAAAATTAATGAAAATGTTCAACTCAATTTGTTTTTCCAACTTTTTTCAAACAACAATTAAAAATTCGTGGCATTTGATTGGTGATTGCAAACCGGATCTTAAAAATTGGTTTAAAGAAAATTTAGACCGGATTTTGAATTTTCAAACTTGGTAAGCGCTTAGTCAGCAAATTTGATTGAATATGGGTCCTTCAAATATCAATTAATTAACAAGTCCAGCTGGTTCAATCAACAATCGCTTCTCTTGTTGAATCCTCAAGCTGGTGCGATTTTGTTGAATTCTTCACAATATAAACTCTTTTGATTTATTATTCCATGTATCAATTTGATATGATATCAGTGATAAAATGAAATTGATGAGTTTATGCGATTAACAGATTAGTAGATTTATAGTAGAGTAATGATTAGCTTGTGTGTTAACTTCCAGTAAAGTGCTGGAGTTTTAACATTTCAATCAAGTTAGCAAATGGTTATGAAAAATAGCAAATGATAATATAGATTTTTATTTAGATAAATTAAATATGTAGCAAAAGTTAATTCTATTGATTTTGAATCAAAAGAATAAAACAGCAGAAAAAGCATTGGGTGAAAAGAACCAAGCCAATGAAAGTATGCAACTTGCTAGAGAGATTTTATCGGAGATGATTTCAATAAAGTGGTTTCCGTCTTTTCCTAGATTTGTAACTGTTTTTAATCTTAATTAAGTTAGAAATGATTTAAAAAGATCATTGTTCACTTTCAAACTTAACAAAACTGTTATCAAATCAATGGTTATAAATAAAAAATTCTGTTTGCAACCATTGAGATTCAATCAACGGTTATCAAACATAAGATTTATCAAACCATATTAACTCGAAACAATTCCATCTAATTCTAATTGACCAAAATCTTTCAAACAGCAGTTCTAACTTAATACCAGATTATATTGCCACTTATCAGCGTTGTCACAAATCACCAAAAGCATTAATATCCCGCATGCTTCAAGAACAGTAGCTGTAAACGTGAAATAAAATCCATCTCAAGTCATTTCCATCCAAGTAAATCACTTAAAATAAAGCTTTTTCCACAAAACTAAAAGCAGGCATAGCTTCCTAGCACTGTTTTAAAACACTTTCAGCCAAGCTCAAACAAAGCGCCATGGTGAAACAGGATCTTAATTGCACAACAACTGATGAAATAACCAAAAACACAGTTATTTCTTCTCTGAAAAGGACAGAAAGCACACCAAAAGCATCACCAGCAGATCAATCATCTCTTTAGCAGCACAATGGACCTCCTCATTGCTCAATTTTCTCCATTCCCAGTCTTAGCGCGTTGTTCAAATTCTTCAAATCATGAAATTGGAATTTGACGTCTTTTTATATCATCTCCATATAAAGTCGGGTAATGCAGCTCTATTTTTTTTCTAAAAGGACAGCAAAATACAAAATACATAGAAGTGTTTGAATAGTTTAAAGCACAACAACAGACGTTGATACTGCCAATTTACAATATTCAAGAACTACAACCCCACACAATGTCCAACATCAAATACACCGTTGTTGTTCCAGCATACCACGAGAAATTGAACATCAAGCCATTGACCACCAGATTGTTTGCAGCTTTGGGCAACGCGTTATCCAAGCAAACTGAATTGATCTTTGTTGATGACAATTCAAGAGACGGTTCTGTTGAAGAAGTGGAGGCATTGCAGAAACAAGGATACAATGTCAGAATCATTGTGAGAACTGAAGAGCGTGGGCTAAGTTCTGCTGTGATGAGAGGGTTCCAAGAAGGTAAAGGTGAATATTTACTTTGTATGGATGCTGATTTACAACATCCTCCAGAAGTTGTTCCAGATTTCTTGAAATCCATTGAACAGCACCCATTCTCTATTGGTACTAGATACGCCGAAGGTGTTGGTATTGACAAAGATTGGCCTTTATACCGTCGTCTCATCAGTTCAGGTGCCAGAATTTTAGCAAGACCTTTAACCACTGCTTCAGATCCAATGTCTGGTTTCTTTGGTTTGCAGAAAAAATACTTGGCTAGTGCTAAAAACATTGACACTCAAGGTTTCAAGATCGCTTTAGAGTTATTAGCCAAATTACCATTGCCAAAAGACCAACCTATTGGTGAGGTCCCATACTCATTCGGTGTCAGAACCGAAGGTGAATCTAAATTGAGTTCTAAAGTCATGATCCAATACTTGCAACAATTGAAAGAACTATACATCTACAAATTTGGTTTAGGTCCTATCATTCTTGTCGTTGCATTGTTGGTCTTGTTATTTTTATACATTGTCTCCATTATCTTTTGAACGAAAAAAACATTTGAATCCTCTGTTGAAAATAAATGAATCTGAACTGAACTTCCAAAACATTTATGTCATTGTAGCTGCTTCTAGCCAGTTCAAATCTGAAATTCACAGCAATTTCTCCAGTTTTCTTGCTGTCCCACAGCGCAAATAATCAATCGTTTTTCAAGATTTTGTAATTCATACATACTTAAAAAAAAGAAAGCAGATTGCATGTTTATATAACACACAGCACCAATTTCCTCACCAATTGACCCATCTGCTGCTTCTCCAGAGACTGCACAGCACACACAGCGATGACCACTCTTTTGCTCCCGCTCAATGAGCTGGGAGACCGTTCTTCAACTTCCAAAGGTGTTGTGTTCTTTCCTCCCCAGCCGATTCCTCAAAATCACACAAAAGACACGCCTCTTTACAATCTCAGACTGTTCATTCCAGCGTCCTCAGTGATCGCAAGAGATGGGATCGTGTGGATCAACACTCCTCCATCGGCGTCTGTCAAATTCAATAGAAACAAATACTACAAACATATCATCACAAACTCCTTCACCAATGACGTGTTTTTGGAATTCCCTATCTATGCACCAGGATCTTACAATTACTACATCTCTTATAGAGACAGTGAGACAGACACTTTGAAGACCACTCGCAAGTACTACTTTGTGGTGTTGCCGTCGTTGTATGTGGGAAACGAGTATATCCCAATGAACTCTATTGTTCTGGAATCAGTCATTTCGAAATGGTTAGGTCCTAAAAATGAGTGGGATAATGTCTTCAATGAGATCAAGAAGAAAGGCTATAATATGGTCCATTTTACTCCTTTGCAACAACGAGGCGAGTCTAATTCTCCGTACTCGATTTTTGATCAATTGACTTATGATACAGATTTTTTCAAGTCAGAAGATGATGTTCAAGTTTTAGTTGATGGCTTGCATAAAAAAGGAATGCTTGCAATCACAGATGTTGTCTTTAATCACACTGCAAATAACTCCAGCTGGTTGAGAGAACACCCAGAGTCCGGTTATAATAAAAAAACTGCTCCTCATTTAACTTCTGCCATTGAATTGGATTTAAAATTACAATCATTTAGCAAGAATTTGAAAAAATTGAATTATCCTACTCATATTAGAACAATTCAAGATTTATTATCGATTATGGATGGTATTAAAGTTCATGTCTTGGGTGATCTCAAACTTTGGGAATTCTATGTTGTTAATGTCACTGAAACTTTGATTGAAATTGAAGAAAAATGGGCAGAATATGGAAATTTGGACTCTAAAGATGAGTTTAATATTCCAAAAAATTTACCATTACCTGAATTAGCACAAAAAATATCTTACTACTGTTTAAAACCCAAATTTGCCCTAAGATACGATAACAAACTTGATGTTCCAAAATTTATCTCAATTATCAATTGCTTATACACAAACACTGCTTTCAATGATATCAAACCAACAATAATCAAGATTTTAGATGAAATTAATCTACCTCATTATAAAGAATATGATAATGACGTTTCTGATATCTTGGAACAATTATTTAATCGTATCAAATATTTACGTCTGGAAGATAATGGTCCAAAATTAGGTGAAATTTCTGATGAATCTCCATTAACTGAACCTTATTTCACTTGTTTTACAGGAGCAGATGGTGAAGAATATCAATTGGCAAATAATGGTTGGATTTGGGATGGTAATCCATTGATTGATTTTGCCTCAAATAAAACAAAATCTTATCTTCTTCGTGAAGTCATTATTTGGGGAGATTGTGTTAAACTACGTTATGGTAAATCTCCAAAAGATTCTCCTTATTTATGGAAACGTATGGAAGAATATGTTTTACAAAATGCACTACTATTTGATGGGTTTAGAATTGATAATTGTCATTCAACACCAATCCATGTTGGTGAACATTTATTGGATTTAGCAAGAAGTGTTAATCCTAATTTATATGTTGTTGCTGAATTATTTACAGGGTCTGAAGATTTAGATAATATTGTTGTTGAAAGATTAGGTATCAGCTCTTTGATTAGAGAAGCAATGCAAGCTTGGTCTGTTGATGAATTATCCCAATTGATTCATAGACATGCAGGTCTACCAATTGGTTCTTTCCAACCTTTACCATTAGATGAATATGCTTATCCAGAAGGAAATATGGACTCTTTAGTTCAAGCACCTTTATCAGAAATTAGACTACCAAGAATCCTTAAACCTGCAAGAACTCATGCAATGTTCATGGATTGTACTCATGATAATGAAACTCCATATGATAAAAGAACCGTGGAAGATACCTTACCTAATGCAGCTCTTGTGAGTTTATGTTCAACAGCTATTGGCTCTGTTTTCGGTTATGACGAATGTTATCCACATTTGCTAAATGTTGTTACTGAAACAAGAAAATATACTTATGGTAAAGGTATCGGAGAAATCAAGTCAAAATTGAACGATATTAGAAAATCCATTTCCAACTCAAGTTATAACGATGAAGATCATGAAATGCATGTTCATCATGAAGGTCAATTCATCACTTTACAAAGATTTAATTCCATGACAGGAGATGGTTGGTTTTTGATTGCACGTACTAAATTTACCAATAATGATGAACAACAATGGTTGCAACCAATTGAATTGAAGGGAACAAAGGCATCTTTTGAATTTTCATACTTTTTAGAAAAATTAAATGAACCTCTAGTTGATGATAAAGGTTTGTTGAATTCAGTTCCAGTTAAAGTTCAAGAATTATCAGCACCAAGTATTCAATTCAATGACGAAAACGACTCAATTATCACTTTACCAGACTATTTTCCTCAAGGTTCCATTCTTATGTTGAGAACAAGTTGTGATAAAGTTAATGAATCATTAGATCATTTTATTAGACATGGCGCCATTCAAGCATCTGAGAATTTGTCATTGATTGATCTAAATGCTTTACTTTATAAGTGTGAATCAGAAGAAAGAGATGCCTCTGGTGGTACTGCTGGAGTTTATAATATTCCAAATCATGGTCGTTTAGTTTATGCTGGTATTCAAGGCTGGATTTCTGTTTTGAAAAAAGTTATAAAATCAAATGACTTATCTCATCCATTAGCAGAACATTTAAGACAAGGCCATTGGGCTCTAGATTATGTCGTCTCAAGATTAGATAAATTTAGTGATGTTCAAGCAATTGAAATTTTTAAGAATTGGCTACATGTGAGATTTCAAAAGATTAAACAAGTTCCATTTTTCTTAATTCCTCGTTATTTTGCATTAATTATGGGTATTGCTTATGAAGCTTTAAGATATAAAGCAATATCTTTATTAACACCTGAAATACAAAAAGGAAGTTTGTTTGTTCAAAACTTAGGTTTAACATCAGTTCAAATGGTTGGTCTGTTAAAATCAACTTCATTAATACCAGCAAAACAAATTCCATGTATGGCAGCAGGCTTGCCGCATTTCAGTTATGATTACATGAGATGCTGGGGTAGAGATATTTTTATTTCATTAAGAGGATTACTGTTAGCTACCGGTCGTTTCGAAGAAGCTAAAAATCATATTCTGGGATTTGCTGCTACTTTGAAACACGGATTGATTCCAAACTTATTGGATGCAGGCAGAAACCCACGTTATAATGCAAGAGATGCCGCATGGTTTTTCATTCAAGCGGTTCAAGATTATATTGAACTTGTTCCAAATGGAGAAGCAATCTTGAAAGAAAAAGTTAAAAGAAGATTCCCATTAGATGATAGATTTATTTCATTTGATGATCCAGAGGCATTTAGTTATAAAAGTTCCATTGAAGAGATCATTTATGAAATATTAGCACGTCATGCCAAAGGTATTAATTACAGAGAAGCTAATGCCGGTAGTAGGCTTGATAGTCAAATGAAAGATGAAGGTTTTAATGTTGCAGTTAGAGTTGAATGGGAAACCGGATTTGTTCATGGAGGTTCACAATTTAATTGTGGTACATGGATGGATAAGATGGGAGAAAGTGAAAAAGCCGGATCTAAAGGAGTTCCAGGTACTCCAAGAGACGGTGCAGCTGTTGAAATCATAGGTTTATTGAAAAGTTCATTGAGATTTGTTGTTGGATTACAATCCAAAGGATTATTTGTTTCTAAAGATTATGTTTTGAAACCATCTGGAGAAAAAATCACTTTTAAAGAATGGGAAAGTTTGGTTGCTAAGAATTTTGAACGTTGTTTCTATATCCCACAATCATCTCATGAAGATTATAAATATGATGTTGATCCTTCAATAATCAACAGAAGAGGTATTTACAAAGATTTATACAAAAGTGGGAAACCATATGAGGATTATCAATTGAGACCGAATTTTGCCATTGCCATGACAGTTGCACCTGAATTATTTACACCACAGCAGGCATTAGATGCTGTGCTGATAGCAGATAAAATTATTAGAGGACCAGTTGGTATGAGAACTTTGGATCCATCTGATCTGAATTATAGACCATATTATCACAACTCTGAGGATTCTACAGATTTTGCCACTGCCAAGGGTCGTAATTACCATCAAGGACCAGAATGGGTTTGGGTTTACGGATATTTCCTTAGAGCGTTCCATAAATTCCATTATCAAAATGAGCAGTACCAAAAATCAAATGGAGAACCTTCATCAGAGTTGAACCAATTGGTTAATATTAGATTGAAAAATCATAGAGAATGGATATCCCAGAGCGAATGGGCAGGTTTACCAGAGCTCACTAATAAGGATGGTGAATTGTGTTGGGACTCTTCACCTACACAGGCCTGGAGTTCCAGTTGTATATTGGATTTCTACCAGGATCTTTGGAACAATGGGTTGAAGTACTAGTTTCTGGGTTGTTGTTGTTGTTTTTTTGTACATTAAAGAATTGTCTAAAAATGAGTTTTTGTATATTGTTTGGATTGCTGTAGGTGTTTCCTCTCCTTCTCTGTCTTTTTTTCTGTTCTTCTTATAGGAAAAGATCAAAAAAATCGTGTCGTTTATGCACGAAATCGTTAAAATTCTTTGTTTATCGCCAAATTTGAAACTAAAATTTAAAACTCAATACCAAAGACCAATTGTTCCACTGTTTCAGCTCAATGAGTACCACCACCAGGCAGGACAAAGTGCAGCAGATTGTGCACAACTATTTTGCCAAATCGGTGAACTTGATTGTGCGTTCTCGCGGTGCAATTGACGCGAGTGGCGCTGATAATAACAATAATAACAACAATTTGAGTGATCCATTGGAAGAGCAGCCAGTTCAAGACAACCGCAAACTCAATAAATGGTTCAACATTGAAACCTATGACCAGCCACAGGACTTGATCAAGCAGTGGAGACAGCAGAGTGCCAACAAAGAGTTTGTTTCTATCAGAATAGACGTGTTTTTGGATTTGAGTGGGTTGAGCTCCAAGCAGACGTTGTTTCTACGGGATGAGCAAGGGAAATTAGTGAGTGTGAAGAGAAACAAGACAGAAGTGACGATGGAGAGGTGGTTGGTTGAGTTCGATAAGTCGCTAGTGGACTCTTTGAGTCAGGAATCGGCAGATGAGGACGATTCGCCACTGATCTACAAGAAATTGATTGTGCTGTTCAGGTATTTGTACACATTTAGCATGCTTCTACCGAGCTACAAGTTACTCAAGAGACTCTCCAAATTGGAATTGAGTGCAAAACAGCCCATCAAATTTGGTACCAGGGTTCAAGAAGCTACTGAAGCTCTTTCTTCCAAAGGGAAAGTTGGACTTAGCAAACCAATTGTGAATAGCGACAGTCATTTAAGTGAGGCTAAGATACCTCCAATCACTACAAGTGCAGGCACTTTCAGAATTTCAACAGCTTTTAGAAAACATCACGATTTTGTTGTTGGTGATAACGAAGAGGCATTGTCTTCTCATTTCATAAATATTGATAAAACAAGTTCAACTAATATACCTACACAACCAGTTAGATTCAAAAAGATTTTCAAAAATTCACCATCCGGATCATCTCCTTCAAACAAGACAGTTGCTGCATCTCCATATTCAATTCCAATCCAACATTCTGTTCCAAATCATATTTCAACATCACCATTAAACAGAAATGAATCCAATAATTCATTGATACACAATTTGAGAACACAAAGAGGTGGATCTTTCAACAATTCCATCTCTTCAGTTGGCTCTATAGCCATCAATGCACCACTTCAACACACTGAGCTAAGTAGTGGAGGAAGTACGCCGAAATATTCATCTTCATTTGGTAAAGTTGCTAGAAGATCAAGTGCAAGAAGATCATCAAGTATAGATAGAGGTACTTTCTCTTCAAGTTTCACTGGAACTCCACTGAGTGTTAAGAATAATATGCCTTCCCATTTGGCGACGTCAGTGGATCAAGATATTGATGAGTTTGTTAAATTACTTGAATCCAAACAAGATTTAAAATTGAAGTTCTCACCAAATTCACATGACTCTTTAGGTAAATTTCAATTAATGAAGAGCAAGAATGATATTTTAAGTGATAGTTTAACAGCAAGTTTGTACTCTAAATCACAGTCACCACCTCCTTCCAGAAAAACTTCACTACAAGGACAGAAAATACCAGCTCCGACGCAACCAACGACAACAACAACAACAACAACAACAACAACGACAACAAAGACAGCAACCCCACCATCAAACACGGGTGCTATCATACCTTATCAAGAACAATTACATAGAGATGCTGATTTGAGTAGTAGCATCAATGCCAGTAATCCACAACCAATCAGATCCAATACTTCCAGTATTCTACCACCTTCAGTTTCAATGTTAGCATCATCAAGCTCACCAAGATCAACCAACTATTATTTACCTGCTATTCAATCACGCTTATCAGAGACAAATAGCAGTTCAGAATCTTTATTATTTAATGACCCAAGACAATACATCACCACTACACAAGTGAATTCAGAACATGTTTCAAGAGCAAGTCCTCACTCTCCATCTTCTATGATGAGCAGTAACTTGATGCGTCAATCTATAAGTTCAGCAAGAAGAAGTTTTAGTGTTGGCCCATCTAATCCAACTATTGTTTCATCAAACGTTCATGCAATTGTTCAACCTAGAAATCAGCCAAACAACAACAACAACAACTCTGTCAATTCTGGTAGAGGGAAAGATGGAGACAATAACGAAGACGATGAGCTTTTATTTCCTATGAGTGACATGAATCTTAATACCAAGTGATAGTGATACTGATACTAATTAATTATGATTTACTTATGAATAAACGATTTTTTTCTAATTTTTTTTCTACTAACAATTAACTTCAGTTCTATGTACTAACACTTCATCCCATCTCATTCCACTGATTCCATTGAACATTCATCAAATCTTTATCTCGCTAATCGAATTTTTTTCTGCCACATTTCTTGCAAAATCGTGATAATTTGAAGTTTGTCACAAATTTTTAGAGCCACAGTTGATTTTTTTTACGCTGCTGGAATTTTTCAATGGAAAGACGATTAAACCATGAGCAATGAGCTAATCACGAGCATTAAAGACGTCGGCCTGATAATTGCCATTTCAATCAGTGGGTCAATAAGTACTCAAATTTTAAATTTATTGAAAGATGGACGAGTTTTGTATCTATCATAAAACTTGATACTGAATACTAGAAAATAAATATTTATATCATCATCAACCATCACTGAACCACATCAGTTATCTTACACAATGACTGCTGAACATCAAACAAAAAAACAAAAGACCAAAAGATCCAAACCTTTGATCTTCAATCTAATGACCATGCCAACTCCTTCTCATTTACATCCAGCAAATTGGGCAAAACCAGAAGACACTTCTCGTCATTACATGGACATCGATCATTGGATAGAACTGGCTAAGATTGCAGAAGACGCTAAATTCAATGCTATTTTCATTGCAGATGTTCTAGGTCCTTATGATGTTTATAATGGTCCAAATAATTTCGATGCTGCTGCCAAATCAGGTGCTCAATTCCCAATGGTTGATCCTTCCGCGTATGTTAGTGCAATGGCTGCAGTGACGAAAAATGTTTCATTTGTTGTTACTTTCAGTACCATTGCTGAACAACCTTATCATTTTGCTAGAAGAATTGCCACTCTGGATCATTTAACAAAAGGTAGAATTGGTTGGAACATTGTTACTTCTTATTTACAAAGTGCTGCAAGGAATTTGTTGGATGAAGGTGCTTTACCTCCTCATGATAAAAGATATGAACGTGCTGAACAATATGTTCAAGCCATGTATGAACTATTGTTAAGTTCATGGAGAGATGATGCTGCTGTTGTTGATTGCAAATCTTTAACTTATGCTGATCCTTCAAGAATTAGAGAAATTAATTATAAATCTGAATTTTTCAACATTCCAGGCCCTTTTGTATCTGAACCATCTCCTCAAAGATTACCTGTTCTATTACAAGCAGGTGGTTCTCCAGCAGGTTTAGCATTTGCTGCAAAACACGCAGAAATTATTTTTGTGGAAGGTGCTTCTTATGAAATTGCCAAAAAAGCCATAGATACAATCACTAAAATTGCCGTTGAACAACATGGTAGATCAAGAGAAAATTTGAAATTTATTGTTGCTTTACAAGTCATTGTTGCTGAAACCACTGAAGAAGCTGAAGCTAAATTCGAGGTATCTTTGAAATATCATCATGAAGAAGGTAAAAAAGCTCTATTGGGTGGATGGACTGGTATTGATTTAGCTAAATTTAAATCCAACGGTAAACCAGTTGATCCAGATTCAACCAACTCGATGCAAGCTAAAGTTCAAGCATATTTTGGAGATGGTGAAGAAAAAGATTTGACTCAAGAAGTTGGTATCGGTAAAGCAAGAAAAAGAGTTCTTGTTGGTAATCCAATTGAAGTCGCGGATGCCATTGAAAAATATGTTGATGTTTGTGGAATTGATGGTGTCAACTTGGTTGGTGCTCATTTCCCAGAAGGTTTTAAAGATATTGCTAAATTTTTGGCACCAGAATTAAGAAATCGTGGATTATTATGGGATGATTATCCTGTTCAAAATGGTACTTTCAGAGAAAACTTATATGGTAGTAAAGGACATACTTTTGTTCCAGAAGAACATATTGCTCATGGTTATAGATGGACTAAAGATTATGATAGAGACTCTTTCAAAGAAAAATTAGATGAATATAAACTGTCGAAAAAATCCTCCTCTGCTTGATGATCTACACTTCAAAATCGAATATAATACATTATCATTAATAATTTTTGAAAATTTATTCTAAAGGTGTAGTAAGTCCTTAAAATTTCACGATTTTTTGTCCGACTAATTCATCATCACCAGGATGCTCGATTAATTCTGGATTCAAATCTAAGTTGAAGTTTGTTCTCTTAATAAATTGTGGGTAAGCTAAACTTTCAACGGAATCAAACTGTAAAACACATGAAATCATTTTTTTAGCTTTCTTGAGTTGTTTTTTAGTCAATTTATGTTTAGCTTTTTTAACTGATTTTTTGATTTCACTGATGAACGTATCATCTTTACCAACTTTTGGTCCTGCCGCTTCTTGTGCTTTATTTTGTGTAATTGTGACTCCATTTCCATCGACCGGTTGGTCGACAAAAGATGTAAAATCACCATGATCATCCAATCCAACACTTTGGTAACTAAAATCAAATCCATCTTCATCTTTATCTTCATAATCTTGAGTAATTTTGCTCAACTTTTCAGTTGGTTTAATAGACTTGACCTCTTTGAAATCAGGTTGTAAATCTTCGAATTCAATAAAATCATCTAACATCAATCTCTGAATTCTTAACAAGTGATTTTTGGAAAGTGATTTTGAATTTGAAACTGGTTTTGAATTTAAATGCTTGAATAAAGATAGTGAAAAACTTTTTATGAATTTATTGGCTGATGGTGTTGAAGTTGATGTATCAAATGATGAGTTAACATTAAAATCTTCATTGATTTCTTTAGATTTTGTAGAAACTACCTTTTGTGTTGGTTTTGGTTCAATGTTTGTCGGTGGGTTTTGATTTGAAAGTTCTAACACTGAGTCTAACAATGTATCAGAATTTACAGCTGGGTTTGAATTTGTAGTATTAGTGTCGGTTTTCCTCTTGCTTGAAGCTCTTCTAACTCTTTTGTGTTGTTCTTTCTCATTATCAATCACTTCAACTTGAGCAAAGAAATTGACATCATTAGATATTGGAGCAGGAGTAGAAGTCTGAGATTGAGATTGAGATTGATTTTCAATTGAAGTTGTATCAAGCTCATAACTTTGATATTGACTTGAAATTTGTTCAATATCTTGTAAACTAATTGAATTTTCTTTACTAAATGAATCATTTGCATTTGAAAGTTCTGGCTCATCGGTTTTAGCTTTCTTTGATTTATATTGTCTTTTTCTAACACGTTTAACAGGTTTTGATTTGTTTGTTTTAACATTAATGTCATTGAGTTCATTGAGGTCTGGTTTTCCTAAAACTGATAGTGATTGATTCCCATTGAAAAGGTTTGATTTTGAGTTTTGTGTTGTATCATTATCTGGTAAAATCATAGAATCTTTAAATGGAGTATTTGATCTTGAAGAGTTGAGTGATGGATAATCTTCAAACTCTTGATTAAGTTCATCATCTGAAAATTTTAATTTTTTGGTAGATCTTTCATCATTTGTAATATCAGTTTCTTCATTTCTGGTTCTTTTCTCTGAAGATTGATCTGGTTTGAGAGTTTTTTGTAATTCAGTTTCGCTTTTTTTTGGAGATGATAATGTTGAAGCTTCAATTATGTCACTGGTTTTATCAATTGTAGTTGTGACATTACCATTATTGTCTATATTGTCATTATTTTCAACTATAATTTCATTTATTGAATCGTTGTGATCATTAAGTTGAATATCTTGAGAAAAATCTGGGGTATCATCATAATCATAATTTTGGTTTCCATTTTCATAATGATCTTGTTCTAATGCATTAACTACTTCATCTTTTTCCCTAACATATGTCTCATATTCAGTGGGTTTAGTTTGATTATCATCATTTGAATTCAAAACATATGATTTCCCATTTCTATTAATTTGTGAATGAAATTCTTCAACATGTTTCACCAAATCATCTTTTTTCACAAATTTCTGTTCACATGAATCACATTTCCATTCAATATTCTTCTTTTTCTTTTGTTCCTTTTCATTAGAAGATAAGCTTGTTTCAACTTCAGAAGATTCAAAATCCTTATTTTTTTCTTTCTCATCTTTATTCTCATTATCTTCATTATGTTCAGTTTTAATATGTTTCTGTAACTCGGCCCAAGTGACAAAATTTTTATAACATTTGAAAGCTTCACATTGATAAGAAGCAGCTTCACCATGAACTTTTGTTTTATGAATAGCCAATCTATCGATTCTTTTGAAAAATTTCCCACAGATATCACAAGTGGAACTTTTCAAATGATCCCGCGTTATATGATGACGCAGTGACTGCTGTTTATCAAAAACTTCTTTGCAACCATCGCGTGTACAATGATAAGTCTTGATATGAGTCTTCATATGTGCCACTAAATGTTGCTTTAACAAGAATTCTTTCCCACATCTTTTGCACGTTAGTTCTTTATTAGCAGCGTGTGTCAGCATGTGTCTGTTTAAATGGTACTGCCGTGTGAACGTTGCATCACACTTCTCACACACAAAGGGACGTGCACCAGTATGAGATCTTTGATGTACTGTCAGCAGTGAGGGCCGCGAGTACGACTTTGTACATCCTTCGTAATCACAGAAGTGGATCTTCTTGCGGTTGCGCCCCTTGCTGGGTACACTATCAACTTCTGTTGATACATCTGCTGCTGCTTCCTGGTGGTCTTTGGGCACAGCACTGTCCATCTTGTATGTCTTCTTTTCTTGATACGAGAAACAATAACAGTGCAATAACTCTATGAAAAGCGTGTTTTTTCTGTTCTTGAAAAAAATATTCCCAGTAAACCAGCCAGCAGCAATCTATTCCTGCACTTGTTTATCTTTCAAGTCGCTTCAATCCGCGAAGCGCGCACAATTTGAAGTTTTGCAACAGTTGCAAAAAAAGCTGTTTTTATATTTATTTTGATTTTTTTTTTTTTTGATAAATTTTTTTTTGGATAAATTTTTTTTAGGCGAAAAGTCAAAATAAGCGCTGAGTCAGCAGATTTTTCAAAAATTTCATAAAAAAAAAAAAGATTGAGTAAAATTTTCATGAAATTGTTAGAATTTGAGAGAAGAACAACGAGAGAAAAGCAGCGGGATGTCTGACTACGAGGGTGACGATGCGTGAGTTTTGTTGTCTTTACTGAGAAGAAAAAGAAGAATCAAAGAGAGACAGGATTAACAGCCAGATTTAACGAGGGTAACGAGAACTTTGAAGACTTCGAACAGGAGTACAACTCAGATTACGAAGAGATCGAGCAAGAAGAACCACAACAAGAAGTTGCTGAGGATGGAAGAGTGATTGTCAACGGTGGTACCGGTGCAGACGAGTTTCCACAAGAAAAACTCAGAAGAAAGACAGCTAAAGAACTAGCTATTCCAAAGGAAAAAAGATCAACTACTCCATATATGACCAAATACGAAAGAGCTAGAATCCTAGGTACAAGAGCATTACAAATATCTATGAACGCTCCTGTCTTTGTTGATTTGGAAGGTGAGACTGACCCTCTACAAATTGCAATGAAAGAACTGGCACAAAAGAAAATACCTTTGGTTATAAGAAGATATTTACCAGATGGAAGTTACGAAGATTGGGGATGTGATGAATTGATCGTCGATATAGATGTCTAAGAGGATCCATTAATCATAGAATTAAAAATTAAATGTAATATAACTAGTACAGAAATAAAAGAGGTTTTTTGTTAACTACTTGTAAAATTAATCCTATTTAATTTCCATATCTAAATTCTCCAAAAGCTGTTTCCCATCAAACACTTTCTTCCCATCCATCTGTTCTTTACTGAAAGAACTCAAAACTTTATGAATCTGTTCCTCTGTCAATTTCTCTTCATTGTCATTCTTACTTATATTGTTCAAGTGTGTTTGTAATTCTTTAAATTCAACAGTTTTTTTACCATCACTACTGAAAACCTGTAGTGCTTTTGCTACTTGATCTAAGTCAGGTATCTGTTTTTGAAACCCAGTCATCATCACATTGAACTGTGGGAAATCTAATTTATCGTTACCACTGACAAAAAATTTATTTATTTCAGTTTCAAGATCATCACTTGTATTCCCTATCAGTTTGTAAATTTTGGTGACATCTTCTCTTGTTATATATCCATCGTTATCTTGGTCCAAGAATTGGAACGTCTCGTGAAATCCCATGTCTCAAATATTGAAGTTCTGTGATTTAAATTTCATTTGTTTTGATTTCATTTTGATTGTTATTTTTCTCTACATATGTACATAATCAAATTTTTAACTATGAGACGTATCCTATAGATTACACAACTTATTGAATACACGCAATAAGTCTGTTAGTGAACCATGTTAAGACCACCAATCTACAACTAAATAAAATGTAAAAAAAATCACAATCATCTATCCATTTCAATTTTATTTTACAAAAGTTTATACAATTCCCAAATTGTCAACAATCTTTGAATTTTAGTAACCATTGCAGTTTGTTGTTCTTGGAAATTCTTCAATTGTAACAATTCACTTGGTAATAAATACTCGTTTTCTTTGCCCTTGACATCATCTCTATTAATCTTGGTGATTAACGAGTTGTTGGCAAATTTCAAATCTTCAATTTTCTCAAATAACAATCCCATATTAAAACAAACATTTTGTTTGATGAAATCATAACAGTGTCTATCATTGATTCTGTATAAGAACACAGATTTGGATGCAGCTCTATCTGCAGATTTAGGAATTTCTTGGATCTCCAAGGCATTGAATTTAACTAAATTTGAAATTAATGAACGTCCTTCTTTTTCTCTTAATAATGCCAATGAATTAATCAATTTTTCTGTACATAATCTTTGATCTCTAACACATCTAATCACTCTTGCACTTTGAGGACCCAATGTCGCTCCAATTAATGTATCAAAAACATGTTGTTTTAATTGTTTGGTTAATGAATGAAATGGAACGAAAAATGATCCATTATTTGCCTTTTTCAAAAATGGGATTGGTGCTCCACTCAGGATTCTTAAATGTTGATCAATGATACTCAATTTAGCAACTTCTGAATCTGAATCTTCGGTATTAAAATCTTCCATTTCATCATCATCATCATCATCATCATCATCATCATCATCATCATCATCGTCATCTTGATTTGTTGACTTACTTGGAATTTTATAACCATCTTCTGTTTTTATACGTTTTGTTGATCCATCATCATCTCCATCTCTATTACCCACTGAGTTTTTTCTTTTAACTGGACCTGATAAAATAGATCCTTTCAATTGAATATGTTTCGGCAAAGTTTTCAAAACATCTCTAGCATTAAAAGTAATTGTAGTGATATTAGGTTCTTCATCAGCTTCAAATATATCATCAGAAGCTGTATTATTCAAATCCAGTTTTTTCAATGGATCTATAACTTTGAGTGATGATCTCTCTATAGATTTTAAACCTTGCTCATAGATCAATGAAGTAATTTTCCCAACTCTATGTGAACATAACTGTACCAATTGACTTGTTCTTCTTGTTTTCAAAAATCTTTCTAAATTAAAGCTTAATGGGATATGAGGATTGACTTTATGCACTGATGTTTCTTTATCATTAATAAATAAGTTTTGAGGTTCAAAATCAGCAATTTTCAAAAATTCAACTTTAGCATTAATTGTAGTTTCAGCTTTTCTTTTTAATTCTGATAGTGATGGTGAGTTTTTAGCAATTTTAGAATATTCTTTCTTATAAACTTGTAACCATATATCTGTGTTTGAATTGAAATTAGTGGTTTGAATTGGTTTCAAGAACTTGTCCTTAACCAATTTGGAAAAGTTTTTTTCAATATCGTAAACTGTTTGCTTATCCACATCACCCAATGATGCAATATAATCCTCTGGTGTTAAATTACCCAAAGTGATGAAATTTTGAATAATCTGTGTGCATAGATCGTCTTTGTAAAACTTGTCAATGTATGAAATAATGTCCCCAGAATATAACAACACCAATACACCGTTTTCATTGAAATAATAGTAAGTGTTGTTTTTCTCATCTGTCCAGAACAACACACAATTCAACTGGATCAATGAAACCAGCACTTTCTTCACCACAACCATAGGCAGCTTAGAGTTCTTTGCCAACTCTCTTGTTGTCTGCCTACCATAACTGATCAAGATCGAGCTCAGATACGCTGCTCTTGTCCCTAGAAAAGACTTGATCACACCAGTATACAGAAAGGACTCTGGAGATTGCGAGCGTGACACTTCTGGAAGCGCAGAAGACGACATTTCCCACAACTTTTCGGTCTTTTCTTCACTACAAACAACAACAAAAAAAAAAATATTTTTTGACGCTTAAAGAAAAAAAAATCTACAATTTTTCAAGCCGGGTAAAACATATTTTGGCATATAAACTCATTTTTTAACTTAAACAACAACAATAAAAAGGCCATAAAAACTTACTTCTCTTCCCATGAATACTTCTCTTTCCAGTACTCAAAGCCCAAGCCAACACCCCAATCATCTTGGATAAATCTTTTTGGGTTTTTCTCTCCCAAATCGGTCAGTTTGGCAACGTCTTCTTCGCTCAATTTAGCAAATTCAGCGTACTGGCCAGCTCTCTTGACGTTGGTGGTGCGTGGAATGACAATACGGCCACTGACAATGTGGTAACTATACAGAATTGTAGCTGGGTTGACAGAGTATTTCTTGGCCAGTTCTTGAACCAATGGCTCTTTGATCAAAGGTGCTCCTCCAGATCCCAATGGTGAATATGCAATGATCTTGATACCATGATCTTCTGCAAATTTGACCAGTTTCTGTTGTGGTAATCTTGGATGCAATTCGACTTCATTGACAACAGGAACAACATCAGTCTCTTTCAATGCTTTTTGCAAAAATTCAATGGTGAAGTTAGAAACACCAACACTCTTGACTTTATTAGTGGTTTTTTGTAAATGGATCAATTGCTTGTAAGTAGTCAAAAAGTCTTTGCTCTTATCAAAGTGCAAAACACCATTCTCATCGTATGGATTCTTAGGGTATCCAGTCTCATCAATCATGCTGGAATCATAAACAACTGGCCAGTGTTGCAATGCTAAATCAACATAATCAAGCCCTAAATCTTTCAACGATTTGTCAATTGAATACTCAGCTTTGTTCCACAAGGAAGGCCAAACTTTGGTGGTGATGAACATATCTTCTCTTTTAACTACACCTTCTTCAAACAACTCTTTTAATGCTCTACCAACGTATGGCTCAGTTTCATAATACCATGCTGTGTCAATGTGTCGAACTCCTGACTTGACTGCAACCTTGATAACATCAACCAATTGTTCAAACTCCTCTTCAGAGGCATAGGTCCCTATTCCAATTGCTGGAATAACATTCCCATCGTTCAATGTAACTTTGTAATCAAATGCACTAGACATAATGTGTAACTTTGCTCTTGAATTGTCACAATGTTAATCAAAGAAAGCAACTGTTTCTCAGTGTGTTCAATTGAGTTTCTTATATATGTTCAACTAATTCTCATCCCTTCATAACCACAGTTGCTATTTAACCCCCTTTGCTAACTGGTTGACATCACACATGCAACTGTATTTATTAAAATGGTAATGGATGTTCCGTTAAAAGACAGTAAATTACGTTATAAAGTTAATTTTAAATTCGCATATAATTTGCGATACAAATTTATGTCATTGAAGTGTGTACTTTTTACATTTTACAACTCTCTGCAAAGTCAGATGGAAACAGCAAATTTGTCAAACTAAAATGCAACAATTATTTTAAATATTCCAAGGTTATAAACAACTAATAGAGTTATTCAAGCAATAGTCATGAAAGCTAAATCTCCAATGCAAGTAAAAGAATAAAAATGAAACTGATTTACTAATGTTGTTATTGAATCTCAACTTCTCCTGCTAATTCTAATCTTCTGCTACTAGATCCAACATAAAGCTTATAAACACCTGGTCTTATCACCCAACTTTGATCTTCTGTGTCCCAAATACTGATATCTCTTCTTAAAATATCAAAATGAACTTTAGCTGTATCTCCTGGTTTAACAAATACTTTATCAAACCCTCTTAATTGTCTTGGAGTTCTAACTTCATTTGGAACATTTGGGAAATCAATATATAATTGAGCAACATATGAACCTTCAACATCCCCAATGTTTGTAACTGAAACTTTAACAGAATACAAAACATGCCATAATGCTTCATTACCTCCTAATCCTCCACCTGCTAATGGCTCTTCACAATCTCCTTCATCTTCATCGGTATAACCTTCTGGATATTCAAACTCATCAACACTATAAATTTTTTCATTGAATAGATAAGGATAAATGAAACCTGGCACTGGACTAAAATCATGGAATGGGAACAACGCATCTTCAATATCTTTTAATTTTTCTTCTGCATAAACATATTCATCCAATAATGGAGCTGGAAATGGTAAATCTGTAGTAGGAGGCAAAATCTCTTTAATTGATAAATCTGATAATGAAAATTTACTGTATGATAAACCAAATCCAAATTCATATCTTGGTCTAATTCCATTCTCATCAAAAAATTTATAATCCATCAATCTATTTAAATCATCTTCTGGTTTACCTTTCAATGGAATCTTATCAATAATATCAACATACTGATCTGCTTTTCTTGCAATTGTAAATGGTAATCTACCACTCGGATTAACTTCACCAAATATAACATCTGCAATTGCAGCACCAAAGAATTGACCTAATGGTGCTGAATATAAAACTGCAACAACATTTTCATTGTCAATAAAAGGTTCCAAGTCAACTGGTCCTGTAGCTGTAATAACAACAACAGTCTTGTGGCATCTGTTTGCAACGTGTTTGATTAATTCTTCAGTTTGTTGCCATAATGAGACATTTTTACGATCTCCATAATTTCCATCAACTTCAATATAACCTTCACCTGAATCTGCATAACCAAAAACAATTGCTAAATCTGCATACTCGGCAATTTCATCAACATGATCCAAATCATATTCATCTGTGGTAAAATCAATCATCATATCACGTTCTCTAGCCTTTTTAGCAATAGCTTCAAAAGGTGTAATGCCATAAGGAGCATTTACTGAAGCTGATCCCCAACCACTGAATAAAGCACCATTAGCAGATTGTTGATCTTTTGAATTGAACCCTTTTGGATCAGCTCCTGCTCCAACACCAGCAATTAAAAGTCTTCTAACACCATCATTATCACTGATTGGTAAATGATGACCATCATTTTTCAATAAGACGATAGCTTCATGAGCAACTTGTAATGAAGTTTTTTCAGTGAATTCTTCTCTTGCATCAATGTGATAATTTGTCTGTTTAATTGGACCAAAACTTTGGAATGGGAATTCTTGATCATAAGTATGGAAAGTCCATGAACTAAAATTTGGTAAATCTTCTTCATGACAATCACTTGGTAACTTTGCATCAATTGAATAAAATGAAGCAATAATTCTTGTAACCATATCATTTAATCTTGATTGAGGAATGGTGTCATTATAAACAGCTCTTGTTAATAAAGGACCCCAATATGATTTTCCACTACACCAATCACCGAAAATTTCACCAGGCATGGTCATGTCTAGTCCTGATAATGCTGAATCAACACCTGAATGTTGAGCACCCCAATCACTAACAACAAAACCTTGGAAACCTAATTCTTCTTTTAACAAGTAATTCAAAAGATAAGAGTTTTCACAAGCATAAGATCCATTAACTCTGTTATAAGAGCACATGACAGCACCAGCACCAGCATTAATAACATCAGCCCAAGGCCATAAGAAAGTTTCATGCATAACACGATCTTTAATAACTGAATTGATTGAATCAGTTAATCTATCCCAATCACCACCAGTCCATTCATTTTCTTGTCTGTAATGTTCTTGTTCATTACCAATAAAATGACGCACACATGCAACAACACCTTCTTCTTGGATACCTTGCACGGTGACTCTACCAGCAGCACCTTGTAAATAAGGATCAGAACCAAAACTTTCCCAATTTCTACCACCTTGAGCTTTCAAACCAATTGGTCCAATAGTTGGTGCTAATAAAACATGGACACCTTTAACTTTTGCTTCTCTTCCTAAAGCTTTACCTCTCTTATACATTAAGTCTCTATTGAAAGTAGATCCAGTAGCTAACCCACATGGGAAACTTGTAATAAAATCAGTAAATCTAATACCATTTGGACCGTCTTGTAAACAAAGAGAAGGGATTCCTAATCTTGGAACGCTACCTGTATTACCAATACAAGGACCTGATCCCCAACCAGTACCTGTAGTTAAATTAACTTTCTCTAAAACGGTCATATCACTAACGATATCTCTAGCTTTTGCATAGGCGTATTGCCAAACATGTTGTAATCTTCCTCCAGCAGCTATTTAGTCAGTTAGTAAGTGTCAAAAAAAAGTTATCTTTGTTATCCGTCTTGAAAAAAATAAACACTAGGTATCATGAAGCTGACGAGAAGGGAAGTGATTTGGACTGAAGTAATGGATATCATCAGCATCATCATCCAATTCTTCAGGGGGGTTTGGATTCCAATACATATGTTCATTTGAACCAATCTGACGCGGTTTCAACTTAAGATCCTCCTTGGTCTTAGTGGCGAAAACAAAATTTGATGCAATGAAAAGATGTAAAGAACCAAAGATGGTTAAAACAAACACGAGCTTGACCAAAGCAGAGGTCTCCTGGCTCATGGACAAGCTTCTCATCGTAGCGCCGTTGTTTTGTTAGTTTGTTGTTGGTTGTTCAAACAAAGATCAAAATAATGGGAAATTGGCTAGTATTTATAATTTCTTGCTTGTAAGTATGAAGAACGAGTTGATCTCAGCGGCAAGCTCAACTAGCACTGCGTTCACTCGTTGAGCTCGGTATGTGTGCTTGAGGCACTTGTGTTAGCCACCTGGGAACTTGTGAAGCTCATTGGACGATGATGAAGACGAGTTCTGTCCAAAATACTCGCTGGTGGGATTCCAATAGTGCTGGAATTGGTGTAAACTGTCTGATGGTCTGAGAAGAAAGTGGCATTTGTAGAAGGCATTGAATTCTCAGAGAAGGTAGACGAGCGAATTGACATTGTGGAGGTTGAAATTATGGGGATTGTGGAACTGGCGTTGTTTGTAGTGGTTGTAGTGTCTTTAGTTTTAATTGAATTGTTTGTATCCAGTTGGGAATTAGAGTCAATTGTGGAATGCAATTCGTCAGCGTGTATTTGCTGTGGTGTGTTCTCTGAATCAGAAGTTTCGAGATCTGTTTCTGACTCCAAAGACGGTACAACAAAGTTGTTTCTGGTCAAATTTGAAGAAGTCTGTCTATTTGAATGTTGGTTGAAGCATTCAGATTCCAGTACACTTTCAAAGTCACCATCATATGATCGGCTTGAGTTTGTATCAAATTGTATCTGATTTGGAGTTGAGTGTTGTAGTTGTTGTTGCAGTTGTTGTTGTTCAGAAAAATCATCAACAACGGTATTATCTATACCAAGTGGTTCTTTTTTTATGCTCTCTTTCTCATTATTGGAGCCTCTGTTGTTTGAAGATCTTCTTCTTCCATGATCACTGTTGCGACTTTGTATGAGTCTTTTCACCCAGTTGAACCTTCCTTTACGTTTTGTATCACCTTAATCAATGAAGTTAGTCACAATTGTTTTTTTTTCTTTCTTGATAGTTTGGCCTCTACTCACCATTCTCAAAGCTTCTGTTTGCTGTGTGGTTCCTGCTCATTGCTCTCTTAGTGTGTGTTCAGCTGAAGTGTAGTGAAGAGCAGTGAATAAAGCTGACACTCATCGCAGTATTTTCTATTTCGTACTGATATTGAAATAAATTTTGTGATTTTTCAAAATGAGAATTTTTGGGCAATTTTCCAGCAAGCTGTAACAACATATAACTGAAGCATTAACTTATTGAGAGTGAAGGATGTGCTGGGCGTTGAGCTGGTGGCTAATTGATGAGCTGAGTGTATAGAAGAAAAGCTCAAGTAATGTCCTGATGAACAGCTAAGTGGATTGAAAACCTCTTTGTAATGCTACAATCAAAGTAGATTATCCAGGCTCTTTCAATGTCTTTTGCTTTTCTTTCATGTTTTATCGATTAATAGTACCAAGTTATGAATGATTTTTCCTAATCAAAGCACAATCCTTTCTTGTGAATCACTTCTGAGCTCAGTGTTGTGTTTAAATAACCGTTTTGTTTTCATCTTTGTTTTAAATAACCGGTTTGATCTGATCTATTCGGCATTTGACACAAAACAGCTACAACGGTGTACGACTTGATTAATGAACTGTCTTTTGGTTTCCAACAACTAAATTTTTGGCTGCGTGGAATATTCATTAGCTTGCTATGGTACTGCTCTGTGCTCATCGGTAACTAGCAATAACCAGTCGCATAGAACTCAACTCAAGCAGATAAATTTACACCAAAAACAGTCTATCGCTTCTCTTTTTGGAACACCGACGTAACAGTCTTGACTTACATGGAGACAATAGAGCTTAAGTCATCGAAAAACATCACAGGATTGAAAAGCGAGTCTACTATCTAGTATGTCATCAAGAGGCTTGTAGCAGATAATATGACTCTATTATAGCTGGTCATTGCTCACATACAAGTTACAACTATCACAGTGTCACACTCATCTTGCAAGCTACTATGTAAAAGTTTAAAAGGTCCCTTGATCACCGGCAATCCAACGGGCATTTAAACTCGTTTAACGTTTCTTCTCTATAAGTTTCTACTTTTTGATGCCTAGATTGTAGCTACTAGCTACTAGTCACCTAGTGCCCTGTATTCCAGTAGTTCAACATTTCAACATGTTTCAGACCAATCAACACTGAACAGTGAACAGTAGTGCTTCATTTACAACTCGGTCTTTTACTGAAATTATCATGGTTAGGATTCAGGACTGGTTATATGAATAAACAATGAGAATAAAGGCTGTATTAAACCTTGCCCCAGACTTCAGCAGATCAGCAGTTGATTGATTCAGCCTGGAGAACAGTGTCCATGGTTGTAGTTAGTTATACAAAACCAAGTGATGTGTACCTGAAAGATTTGCACCCTCATCATTTGCAGCCCATTGGCCCCAGTTTAAAGTTATCAGAGCCAGCTGTACGGTGTACCTGAATTTCCAAGCAAGAAACGTCCAACAACAGGGATTCCAGAGTCGAAACAATAATATACACGGTGAATGAACTCGAGACACCTGGATCTTCAACAATATCCACCAAATCTACTTATGTACTACTGTCTACAGAACAGAACTGTCTTTTTATATCGTCCATCATCTAACCAACCATCCATTAAAGCATTCCTCTCTCTCTCTCTTTTAACCACTGCCAACTATGCTCCACCGAACAGCAGTGCTCAACAAGTTTTTTAATTGCCGGCTTCAGCAGCCAGCTGCTTCTAAATCCAATCAAATGGTAAATTTTCATCAAAGTGCTTTGATAATACACACGAATTTATGTACCTTGAGTTTGAACTTTGGGTATTAATTAATTATGTGCAACAATATTCGTTATTTCTTTCTTTCATCTGTCCAGCTGCTCGAGATCCTACTACTACTACTACCACTACTACTCATCCGTCTTCTATAGTCTCTGTGTGTCTCCCAGCCACCCACTCTCATTACAATAGACTCAACACCATCAGCATAAAGCTTTGGCCTATTGGCAGTGGCCCAATAATCAAGATTCTGACATTCATTCCTTTAAATTTTAAAACTACTCTCAGATTTCAGCCAGCTGGCACACTTGATCATAACTCACTAGACTATCATTCACACTCTTTTACATTTAGCTCAACAGAAAAAGCACTCACAATCAATCAAATGGATTTCAATAAATCCACCAAAAATGATATGTATGGATCTTCCAATAACGGTTCCAAGCAAGGGTATGAGACCACTGGTGGGTTTTATAACAATAATCCAAGATTATCTGACAATCCACTTCCTCAACTTCCTCCAACTTCAAGTTTAGCTTCTCCTTTCAATTTACCTTCAAATGGTCTTCCTTCGTTTAACCCAGGATCTAATATGGTTTATAACAACAACCCTTTAATGCAACCACAACAGCAGCAGCAACAACAATTTCAATTTCAACAACAACAACAGCAGCAGAAACAGGTTCTCCAGAATCAAAATGTTACTAATAATGATACTTTCCAACCTTCAAACGTTGGTCCATCCTATGGTTCAATGCCATTTAATTCTGATTTGAACAACGTTGATAATTATATGTCACCAGTGCCACCTTTGCAACAACCACCATACCCTTCACTACCAATCCCAAGACAATCTTTTTTAGACATTCCAAGAATTAACACTTCAATATCATCAGTAAGTTCAAGTTCTTCAATGAATGAATTTTCACCAACAGCCATGTTTGCAAATAATAGTAATAACAATACTATTCCTGTTGGGTATAGCACACAACCAACTTCATATCCACAACAACATTTACCTGTTCAATTCCCATTTAATCCAGGTAATAGTTCAACAATAGGTCAAATTTTACAACAACAACAACAACAACAACAACAACAACAACCTCAGCTTCAACATCAGCCTTTATTACCACCGCAGCAATCTTTTTTACTACCACAACCAACAATGCTACAACAACGACAACCAAGATTTCCACAATTAAATGATAAAATCCCCATTGGACCATTAAATGAAAGTGATTTTGAATATAATGAATCATTAATCAATGCAGCAATTAAAAAAGCAGAAAATTCATCAGCAAAAGAGATTGGACATAAACGTCGTAGATCAAGAAAATCATACTTAGTGTCAAAAGAAGTTGCAAATTCATCAAATTTTGAAACTTTCCAATGTGAATTTTGTTTCAAAATTTATTCAAAATCATATAATTTAAAATCTCATTTGAAAACACATAGTGATGAAAAACCATTTGGTTGTAGGTATTGTGATAGGAAATTTGCAAGGAATCATGATAAAAAAAGACATGAATTATTACATGAAGGTGAAAAAAAATTTGTTTGTTCAGGCTCTTTGAAAAATGGAGGTAGATGGGGGTGTGGTAAAAAATTTGCTAGAGCTGATGCACTGGGTAGACATTTTAGAACTGAAACCGGTTGGATTTGTATTAGACCATTGATGGATGAGGCAAAAACTGAGGAAAAAAATAAAAGATTGATAAATAAAGAACAATATATTCCTATTCAATATTCTCATTCAAATATTGAAATCAATGGGAATGGAATTCAAATTGTTAACAATCCTGTTCAGTCACAACCATTATTACAACAAAAGCAGCAGCAGCAGCAACAACAGCAACAACAGAATGTCAATGTGATGCCTTCATCAATGGATGTTTTGAATGTTAATACTAATAATAATAATAGTAATAATAATAATAGTAATGTCTTACCAGCACCAAATGTCACCAATAGAATTAATTTTGAAAAAGAATCATCTTAACCATGAAGATGATATTAGTTAAATGTGATGATGAATTTATGAAAAGATGAAGGAATAAAAAAATATAGTTTGATTTCAATTTTTGGTTTTCAATTGGTTTTAGAATAGTCATGTTTAAGGTGTTAAATATATATATGTATAGAATTTGATTTATTTTGATTTGATTGAAATTAATGTTTTGATTTTTAAAAGGAAAACTGTACTATTATTAACTTTTCCTGATTTTGATGTGGGAATGTACACCACATAGATTTTGAGAAAAGAAATGAACGGGATTAATTGTTATTGCAATTGTAAATAATGAGAACAGTATGCACTACACTAGTACAACGGTTAATACCAATAGCACAGCTTTACTTTTATTTATTGGTCTTCTTATATATTGATCGGTTGGATATTCAGCTAGTGGTCTCGATATAATTTTCTTCAGATCTCATTCTCACCTCATGCAGTAATTTTTGAATGTTTCACGGCCTGCAAAAAGATTTTTAGTTAGCTTGATGCGCCACAAATCTAAAAGACTGAGTTTAACAACAACTTGTATCGGAGATTCAGATATTGTGACTTTGGTGGTAACCTTTCTACGCTACCATCACGTTGCCGCATGGTCATTTTCTTGAAATGACTTAAAAAGTAGCAAATGTATTCAAATTAATGTCACACTACAGCATAATAAATAATCAAAAGCTATAATGTGGCAAGTGAAATAAGTTTATATATAAAAGCAGATTGTTTGAACATATTCAACTTATTTTATTCAATTTTTGCCGGCTTGCTCAAATCACTTCACAAGACACACAGATGATAGCTTAAGCACACAATACTACTCTGAGAGTTGAATGAATTGGTAAAACCTGATATTAGAAAGAAAAAGACAGATTTGAAGAATACTCAACTACATCTTGCCACAACTTCCGTTTTCAGTAATAAATATAATGCCAAAATATCCCAAACAGGCACTACCAAATACGGAAATCAAAAAGCACCAAAACCGTCAATCTTCTGTAAAACAGCAACTTTCTACAAAGTTTAAACAATTCAACTTATAATGCCTAATTGCAATTGAGCACAATTAAGGAAAGATTGTTCAATTCTAGCCATTTTTATAGCTTCTTCAGTTTTCCATTTTTTTTGACACATGAAATTTGACACATGAAATTTGACACATTCGAAGAATAACAACAATATAGATAATAAAACTACGTAGATTCTACAGCTCATTAAGTATTATTATTAGTCATTAAGTTTTTTGTAGCAACAACAATGAAAGGGCCTGTGAAATTGAATCAAAGTGAATTAGTTCAACCCATTAAACTTAATTAATTGCATCTTGACCTGGATTACAAGTTTCATAATCCAAGAATTTCAAGATTTGCCAAATAGAAAAGGCAATCAATGAACCTAAAATTGGACCAACCCAATAAATCCAATGATAAACTGGGAAATGTCTTGCTGCAATAGCTGGACCCAAAGATCTAGCTGGATTTAAACCTGCACCAGTGTAATAAACACAAATCAAGTGTCCAATAAATAAAGCTAAACCAATAGCTAATGGTGCCATAGGTGTAGCGTAGTGTTTCTCAACAGCCATAAATAACACAGTTGTACACAAGATAGCAGTACCAAAAGCTTCCAAGAAAAGACCTCTAGTTTTCGAACAACCTCCACCCAAAAGATTAGCAAATGCAACTGGACCTGGAGTCATACCAGAAGCTGCACCCGCAGCAGCCATACCAGCAACAATTTGAGAAATCATCATCAGAAACCCTCTAAGTGGAGGAATAGCTCTAACTAAAACTAATGTTAATGTGACAGATGGATTCAAATTACCACCAGAAACTCTGAAAAAAATGAATACACCAACAGCAACGGAAACTCCAAAACCTAAAGCAATCATAATTAATTGAGGTGGATGAGAACCATCTTGTTTAACAGCAACATCTTGATTAGCAATTTGTGCAATAACAAAAGCAGACCAAAGGAAAAGAAAAGTACCACAAAATTCACCCATCATTGCGATAAAATGGTTTCTAACGGTGTCTGAAATACCTAGTAATCTTTTTGATCTTGGTTGATATGGAGCAATGTATTCGACATCACTTTGAGCTTCAACATCTGGAGTTGAAATAGAATTGTTGACTGCAGAAGGACTTTCAGATTTAGCAGACATTTTTGAATAGTTGTGTGTTAATTCAATTAATACTGATACTAGCAGAAGAAAGAAATAAGTAGTACAAGTTCAATCAAAGGAAAACTCAAGTTTAAATAGTTTCATAGGAGACAAAAAAAAAAAAACAATTCCAAGGATTAGCAAATAAGACATAATAACAAGTAAAATCCAAGCTTTGAAACCTCAAATCCATAATCAACTTAGGTGGAATAACTAGTTAATCAAGAGCAAGGAATTCTTTCTTGTATCTTTATGCAAATAGAAAACAGAAATTGTTCCGAAAACAGTAGGGAATGAATTGCATTTCTGCAGTAGGATACAGCACCACACATCCTTGCTAAGCACACGGGTAAATCGTAATTAAAGAAATATATAGGATTTTGTTTACAAAGTTGAAAGAATTGATTGTTTGGGAATTTGGGAAAAGTGCAGTTTTTCTTTAAAAGGAGCTGATGGTTGTAACTTGTTGGTAGTGAAGACAGTTCAGAGAGTGTACCGTGTAGATAGAGTTTACTGCTGGATCTGAAGAGCTAATTTTTAAATCCACATTAGAAGCTGTGTACAGACTACAAGTTAACTTCAGTTTGAGCTCAATATCGGTTTAAAGACAAGCTGTTTGGCTAATAGTAAATAAATTATCCAGCAAGCTTACAATAAAGAAGTCCATCACAACATCATCAATAACCTAAAGATGTCTCAATACAGGTAACAGCAACAATAAGAATGTGTCAAAGATTTTCTCTATTTGAATTTTGTGTTTAACCGATGAATTTCACATGTGACTGATCATATAATAATTAATTTATCACTATTCTCTGCTCCATTACTCTACTCTACTGTCTTTTCCACTCTCGTACAGTCTTCTTTCCTCTTCTTCTTCTCACTGCTTGAATTCATTTACTCAACTCAAAATTCTTACTCAGCGATTACTTTTTTCTGAAGCTCAAAGAAAAACCCTGAAATTGACAAATTTTTAAAGAAATTCTGTGATTCTTCACCAACTTTCAACTGTAACAAACCTCATCAAACCCACCAGCACACGTATAAAGAGATAAAGAGACACAAACACAAGATGAACAAAATGAAAAAATTTTCAAACCTGTTCTTACTCAACCAACTCACGCATAAACAACAAATAATATCATCATGTTTAATCACTGATCCAATAAATCCACACAATTTACAGATTTATCATTATTACACTGAACAAACTGACTCTTTTAATCAAGAAGATTTGAGTGAGGGTCACGTACCCCAGTGGCATGCGTGATGTCCTTAGCTTGAAAACCCTCCAGTCATGTCATTATTTAAATTGGGCTGAGGTTTCATTTGATGTTTTTAAATTGAGTGAGAGTCGTTTAAATTTATCAAATGGATTACACACTGGCAACAACAGATTGTTGAAAAATGAGAAAATTGTTGTTATTTTCAATAGACTATTCAAATCACCAATTTTTGGTAAAATTAATTTCAAGACTAAATTGTTTAAAATTTTCATTAATGAATCTTTTATTAATAAGAATGAATTTAATTTAAGGAGTATATTGATTTGTATGTTTGAATTAACTTCAGATGTGCTACAACCGAAAACTGATGATTTTTGTATTAAAGAGGAAAAAGAAGAAAATGAAGAAGAAGAAGATTTGAAACTTTTGTTATATTTCAAAAGAGATTGTTTTGAAAATGAATATAAAATCTTGATTAAAAATCTAAATTGGTTAGGAGGGAGATTGATTTTGAATGATGAAGAAAATAATAATATGTTTAATGATTGGTATATCATGGAATTTGAAGTTTAGTTTAATTAATTGCTGGTGTTTTATTTTATTTTTTGCTTAGTTTTGTTTTTCACTTATTATAATTTGGTTTTTTTGCTTATGATGCTACATATGTACACAGATGAGGATTGTTATTCTAATATATGGCTAAATTTTTTAACTGTAAATCTATACACTCAAAGTCTGGTACATATAAAAATGAAATTAGGAGCCATTATAAAGCTAAAACTTCTTTTAAACCATCATTGATACTAACTTCAGGACTAATTTGAATTCTTTTATGAACCAGTTTCCCATTTTTGAAAACCCAGTGAGATCTCTTGATACCAGATGGTGATTTTTTAGCACCTAATTTACCAATCAATTTCTTTTGAGTATCACTTAGTAAATCAAATTTCAAATTCTGCTTCTGTTTGAATTTCAATTGCGCGGATTCAGAGTCGGCACTTAATCCTAAAACCAATGCATCATGTTTAGTTAATTCATTGTAATTTGAATTGAATCCACAAACTTGTCTTGTGCAACCTGGGGTAGATGCCTTTGGGTATGCAAATATAATAATGATTTTATTATCCTGGGCCAATTTTTTCACAGACAATAGTTCGCCGTCTTGGTTTGGTAGTGTGATATCTGGAATATCATCACCAACTTCGATTTCTTTATCCTCTGATTTATCTTCAGTATCTTTTTTATCTTTCTCTAACTCAGATTCAATTTTAGCAACAGCTTTCTTCGAAGGAGCCGGTTTTTTAGTAGGTTTTGTCACTTTAGATTCAGCTGGTGCTGCAACTGCTTTGATTCTTGAAGAACGTCTCAATTCAGTCATCTTTTTTGGATCTTTTGTAAATAAATTGAAATCTCAATACATTCAACTCAAGAAGAATTTATTTCCAAAGGGTGAAATTTGATCTGAAATTGTTAGGAATTTACATAGAATTTTGATAAATTTGTTAGTGAAAAGTTGCTGGAAAAATTAGAAAAAAATACAGCAGCTACACTAGCTACCATCAAGCACATCCATGCCTTTATCTATTGAAAGAATGCTCAATTAACCCAGTTAATTGGTCAAATCTTCAAAAATCCGCCAAAATTACGTAAGAAATTACGCTGCTCATCGCTTTAAAAAAAAATATTTTTTTTTTCTGCTGATAATTTTATTTCACTTGAATTTTCACTCTTCTTCAAGTCAATTTCAACGCATCAAGAAGGAGGAATGGCAAAGAAAAGTAAGGAAGGGTGTTATGTGTCGAGAGTTTTGTCGGTAAAATAATAACAACTTTTTTTTCTTTAGTTTCAAAACACTCCAGAGCAGCAAGAAGAAACGAGGTGGATGATTCAGAAGTCAAATCTTTGAAAAGTCTTCCAAGAGCTGAGAAAACTGACACCACGTCTGCTATAATAAGACTCACAGCTAAGAAGAATGAGACCCTGCTCAACAACAAGATCACCAAGTCTCAAAGCAAGAAAAACACCAATAAAAATAACATTAACAAGAACACCACTTTGAATAAACTGAAATTAGAGAAAGCTATTAGTTTGAATGAACGATTGCAAGGTAAGATACTCAAGTCTAAAAGCAGGGCTAAAGAAGTGCAAACCACTAGAAAGGCAAACTGGGATCAGATCAATATGTTATCGAATCAAACATTGGCATCTGCTACCACCACTAATAGTAATAGTAGTAGTAGTAGTAGTAGTAGTAGTGGTACTAAAGAAGAAGACGATGAAGATAAGATGGAAGAAGAGGATGATTTCTATTCCGAAGAGGAAAAAGAGGAAGTTGGAGAGAAGCATAAAAATGTGTTTGATGTTCTTGCTGATGAAGTCGAGGCTTGAAATGGGTAATTTGTACATTAAATATTAGAGTTACATTGATTTTTGTAGCATAAAACTCGTTGTTTTTTGAGTTTATCTGTGCATTGATACAAGACTTGAATCATTCAACTCATTCATGAACCACGATTCATTCATTCTACTGCTCAGCATCAAAATTTGACACTGCACTGCAGCAGCACATTTTTTTTTATGTCAAATTTCCCAGTTCCATAAAATTCCAAAAAAATCTCAAAATTATTTAAACTACGTGTTAAAATTAATTTCAATACTCAGTCTCATCAAGAACCAACTGTTGCAAGCAGCGAACGAACGACCAGCCACGATGAAATTATCAGCAATCACCATCCCAGCAGCTTTAGCTTTATTAGCAAACGCCAATGATTCAAATGCAAAGCAGCAAGTTTCTTCAGGTGTTTTACACCCTGATTTCACTCCATTCGATAAATCCAAATTAGAAGCACAAGAGTATTTCTTTGAACAGTTCGATTCAGATGACTGGTCTCAATTATGGAAAATCTCTAAAGCCAAAAGAGACGAAGAATTTACTTATAACGGTGAATGGGTCGTGGAAGAATCAACAATTTTCCCAGGTTTTAAAAATGATAAAGGTTTAGTTTTAAAGACACCGGCTGCTCATCATGCAATCAGTGCTCAATTACAAAAACCTTTTGATAACAAAAATAAAACTTTGGTTTTACAATACGAAGTGAAATTACAAAATGGGTTAAATTGTGGTGGTGCTTATATTAAATTATTATCTGAAAATGGTTATCCAAAAGGTACAAATGACGAAGACCAATTCAACAACAGTTCTCCTTATCAAGTCATGTTTGGTCCAGATAAATGTGGCTCTTCCAATAAAGTCCATTTCATCATTCGTCGTAAAAATCCATTCACAGAGGAATATGAAGAAAAACACTTGAGTGTCCCTCCATTAGCTAAACTCATCAAGACTTCTAGTTTATACACTTTAATTATTGAACCAAATCAAGATTATCAAATTAGAATTGATGGTAGAGTCATATCTGCCGGTAATTTATTAGATGAAGACGTGTTAACTCCAAGTTTAAACCCACCAGTGGAAATTCCTGATGTTAATGACACAAAACCACAAGAATGGGAAGATTCACCATATATCCCTGATCCAGATGAAACAGAAAAACCGGATGATTGGGACGAATCAGCACCAAGATTAATCCCAGATCCAGAATCCGTTAAACCAGAAGATTGGGATGAAGAAACTAAACTTTATATTCCAAACCCAGATGCAGTTAAACCCGAGGATTGGGACGACGAGGAAGATGGTGAATGGATTGCTCCATTAATCTTCAACCCTGAATGTGAAGAACATGGTTGTGGTAAATGGGAACCTGAATTGATTGAAAATCCAGATTATAAAGGGAAATGGAAACAACCTATAATTGAGAATCCAAATTATATTGGTGAATGGCAACCAAGACTAGTTCCAAACCCAGAATATTTTGAAGATTTAAGACCTAGTGATTTGGAACCAATTGGAGGTTTAGGATTTGAATTATGGTCAATGGATTCAGATATCTTGTTTGATAATATTTATTTGGGTCATTCAATCAAGGATGCTGAATTGATTGGTAATGAAACGTGGGCTTTGAAATATGAAATTGAACAGGATGAAGTTGTTGCATTTGCTCCAAAACCTCCTGGGAAAGTTGATGAACCAATTCAAACAAACGAGGAAGAATCAAGTTTCATCAGTGAACAATTAACATTAGCTGGTGATTATTTGAAAGAATTTTTAGCTAATCCTTTGGAAACTTTAAGTTCTAGACCAACAGAAGCTGGTGTCTATGCTGCTATTTTTGTTATTGCATCAAGTTTATTATTAACAACTTTCTCTACAATTGTTTCAATCTTCACTAGTAGTGAATCAGCACCTGTTTCTAAAACCACCACTGAAACCTCAACTGCTGATGCTGCTAAAATTGAAGAAGTTGATGATGATAACGAAGAAATTGAAGTTATTGAAGTCACTGAGAAATCTACAGGTGTTGATAACTGATTTTAATCATGAATGAATTAAAATCTGATTTAGTTTACAAGACATTTTTGAAACAAGAATCAGTTGATTTGATTTCGTGTTCCGATGTTACTGGTTTCAATGCTTATATAAACTAGTGTATAAAGATTAGTGTGTCTATTGTCTAATAAAAAAAAAGTTAATGGCTCTACATGATATCAGACAATCGCAGACAAGTTAATTAAAAAACCTTCCAGTTGACTACCATAAACAGTAATTTTTCTTCTTCTCTACTGATATCCATGACATGAGTTGCACCAGCTGCAAGTGGTAACAACAACACGGTCTTCCAAATTCCAGACTTTCCAAATCCTCATTAAATTACAACTCCAGCATGCAAAATTTTTGAGCAGGCCCACAGCTATATATATACACATCTAACGAGTGTTTCAAAATTAACGTCTAGCATTGGAAACAGCAACAAGGTTAAATGCAGATGCAAGAATCAGTCCGTGGAATCGTACCTTACATACCCGACTGCTCAAATGTCACGAATGTCACGAATGTAACGATTCCAACAAGGCCAGAAATATTGGGAAACCTCATTTCATAGCAACAAAAGCAGCAACAGCAGCAAGATCGACTTAAACGACATGAACATTCATGAAGATACACCATAAACTGGCAAGCTGGCAGTTGGTTTGCTTAATTTCACAAGAAATCAACAACTGCTGCAAACAATCAGCTCAGCAGTATCGTGGATATTGCATTTGGCGATCAGTGGACTGTATACGGCCAGAACAGGTCACAGTAAGACTCAGCTAGTGCTCTTGTTTCACGACTGCTCTACATGTCACCAAACAAACCACTTTAATTTAACCAGTGTAGCTGAGCTCAGACTCCAGAGCTGATAAATCATGAGAGGAAATGTGCAGTGAATTAAACTTTGTAGAGGTGCATCGTCCACAATTAGGTTTCCAGCAGCAGTTATGTCATAGAGATTCATAGCACTGGTGTCTGGTATACATATGTATGTCATTATTATACTATATAAACAGTGGTGATTCTCAATTATTAGAAATGGGTTGGGCTGTGAGATTGCGATGGAGCAAACTACTCAGAGTATTTAAATGGACCCAAGGACCGTACAGCAATCTAATTCTAACACAACCAACCATCTGTTCTCAATCATATAAATCAAATATAACACACTGCTACAATTCTGATCTGAACTGATCTGAACTGAATATAAAGACATGCTTCATGATTTGATAATGACCCACGAACGATTACCTAGCATCTCAGATATCATTTATTCCAGCTCCAGGATACGGGAAGACCAAATGACAGTGCTTCCTCCAATAAAGAGACTCAAGTTGGATGCCTCTAATCATTATCAAACAGTCAATAGAGAGTTTACTACAACTCCCCATATCAATAACAATAATAACAATAACAATAATAGTGCCAATGTCAGTCCTATTAGCCCCAGTCCTTCCAGTTTTGCTCCACCATTGATTCCTCGTCAAACTGCAAACAACGAAATGACTCTAGTGCAACAAATCAATCCATTGAATGGTGAATTAATAGGTCCACCTATCCCACAACCAATGCATTTAGTAGCTGTTCCAGTACCCATGCCATTACAAAATATACCTATACAACAGCAACAACAACCACCACCACCACCACAGAGACCACCTTCTCCTTATTCATCTTATGGTACTCCATTTCCACAGCAGCAACAGCAACAAGTTCCACAACATCATCAGTTCCAACAACCAAATTTCAATAATAATCCTCCAGCACCATATTTACCACCATTACCACCACAGCCTTCACCTGAACAACAACAACAATACGCTAGTAAGAACTGGTCTGCAGATGAAGATCAATTGTTGATCTATTTGAAAGAACAAGCAAATTTAAATTGGAGAGACATTTCCAGGTATTTCCCACATAGAAGTGCTAATGGTTGTCAATTTAGGTATAGAAGAATTCTTGAGAGACAAAGCAGTATAAGAAACTTAAACGTTGTTCAACTGTATAGTCCAACTACATCCACGGTTATTAGTGGGCCATACCCTCAAATGAATGTTAACAACAACAATAATAATAATAATATGAATGTTAATAATGGTCAGTATATTTACACACAACCACCAATGCAAGAAGAACAACAGTACACAAAATTATCGGATACAACAAGGTATTAATTCAAGAAGGAAACCCATCATCATTAGCATCTTCAACTTCAATTCTTTTCTGATCAATCAAATTTTTCATAAAATAAACCTCACAGCATAATTAATTACAGAAGATCGAACCAGATCTAAACACTTTTCACGATTGATGTCTTTTTTTCTTTTATTTTATTTCATTCTATAGTTATAATATAGACAGCACTGCATTCCATTGGCGAGCAATCCAGGGCAATTGTTTTTTTCTTCTTAATTAATAATATGTAGTTATTTTGCTTTTATAGTTTAAAGTCTTTATAGTTATAGTATTTAGTCGATCCCATTCAACCATTCCACTTGATGATATTGATTTCATCTTGGTTTTAATCACTGTTGTAGATCCTTACATTGATAGTGAATAAATTTAAAATTATCTGGCCATATTAAGTCATAACTCGATTGTTCAAGACTGATTAATGACGTTAAAGATCTTCGAAAAGACGAAGCTTGAAGTTTGGATATTGCAGTTGCAACTTGCTAGTTGTTCCTGATCTTCGATAGAGATATGTAGATTCGAAAGTTCAACTTCAATTGCCGTGGTCTTTTAAGAAAGAATGCAAATGTGATTCTAATTTCTAGCTCACCGGTAATTTATGTATGAAGAGTAAATGACTGTTGAAATTAAACTCTTGAACTCTTGGTTATGTATTGATGAGTTAAGAAATCTAGCCTTTGAGTTTCTTGAATTCTTAAAGCTCAAAGCTCAACAAGATGTCCATAAAATCTAGATTTAAGCTTCATTGCATAACAACCGTGCATGGAGACTTTGAAGATGAGGCAGGTTGGGTGCAGCGTGCCTTGAAGCGAATTTCTCGTGTTTACCAGATCGCAGGATTCATCACTCCAGTCACCAGTGATACACATCTTCTGCTATTTCATCAGCTAGTGATCTGAATGCTCTGTGGTGTCCACTGTCTTCTCATTAAACCATCACCACAACAGAGAAAAAAACTCTGCTAAAACTTCAAAAAAAAAGAAAAAAAAAAGACACAATTTTTTTATCGCCGCAAAAATCCATGCTTATGTAATCAATTAGTCAGGTTTTTTGAATTACCAAAAATTCCAAAATTTGATTCATTTTTTGGTGTGAAGAAAAATGGAAGACTAAAGATGAAGATTCCAGGCAGTTTTGTGCTGCGGAGATGGCAGTCAACCGTCTCACACTTACAAGCACCACCAGTGGCAGGGTACACTGTGTTGAATAAATCTCTCGTATCAATCACAGGTCAGGATTCCACTAAATTCTTGAATGGATTAATAACATCAAAATTATTACCAAACATTAAGAAATCTAAAGCTATGACCATTGAAGATGATCCAAATGCCGCATTACAGCTAGCTACAACACCTTCTAACTCAAACAACTGGGGACTGCTAAAAGAGTCCAATGGCACGGGAAATTTAACTATTCAAAGAAACGGTATCTATTCAATGTTTTTAAATTCTAAAGGTAGAGTGTTTGCAGACACTTTTGTTTATCCATACCCATATTTAGATCACAATTATAAGACAAGAGAGCCACAATACCTAGTTGAAATAGACCCATTGATCTCCAAGCAGCTACTGATGACGTTGAAATTGCATAAATTGAAATCCAAAATTTCAATTAATCAATTACCTACACTAGATTACAAAATCTGGTATTACTATAATGACTCAATGGACGGTTTTTTCACCGATATACGGGAAAAATTTTTCAATGAAGAATCAACTTTCAATAAATCCGTTGAAAGCTCAATACAATCAACTGAAATGTTTTTAAAAGATTCAAGTTTTTGGAATCAAGATTTGCAAACTGATAATATATTATCATTTGCATTTGATGAACGTTGCCCTGAATTTGGAATCAAAATTATAACAACTCCTGAGGTTTCCAACATATCTGAAATTTTGTCTCCGAATCTAATTAATGAAACTGTCCAAAAAATTACACCAGATGTCTTGAAAATTAGAAGAACGATATATGGTATACCTGAAGGTTGCGAAGAATTGAAACCAAACGTTCAATTACCATTAGAATGTAATTTAGAATTCATGGATGGGATTAATTTTGATAAAGGTTGTTATATTGGACAAGAATTGACAATTAGAACGTATCATACCGGTATTGTTCGTAAAAGAATCGTTCCAGTTAGATTTTACTTATTGAAGAATGGTGAAACCCACTCAAGAGACGAAAAAAATGATGATGATTTCATTCAATTCAATCCACAAGATCCAATTTGTGAAATATTGGGTAACATACCTTTCAAAAATTTTGATATTGTTTCAGATAAAGAGCCAGTCGTTAAACCAATGGCTGCGTCACCATTTGGTGACTCTACTAAACCAGTTGCTAAGAGAAATAGAAAGACAACATCGGGGAATGTGTTATCCATAGTTGGAAACATAGGTTTGGCAATGGTTAGATTAGAAGATTTTGGTGATTTAGATACCATTTTCAGTATTGAAGTACCTGGAGCAGGTTTAAAGAATTCTAATTTGAAAGTTGGAGTTAAAGCATATATTCCTTATTGGTGGCCAGAAGGTGATGAAGAGTAACATTTTGGTTTTCAATACTGTACAATACATAATACTCCATTCCATTTCATTTCATTGTATTACCGTTCAATATTTTTCCATTTCTTTCAACAGGTGAGTTAATAAAGTTTTAGATTTAGCTCTCACGACCAAAAAATTTGGTAGTAAGATCGAATAACCAAATTTTAAAGGAATTTGAGCTCTTCCATGATGTGGCCCCAATGGAGTACCACATAAAATTAGCTCATCATCTTTGAAAACTTCAGCTGAATCATAATTAGTTCGATTTGTTAAAAATTTAATCACATTTGTTGAAATTGTCTTAACCCATTGTTTACCTTTGATTAAACCATTATATTTGAAATCATTAACATCACCAATGGCAAATATATTTCGCTTAGTGATTTGTGAAGAATTAACTAAAAATGATTTATCAACTTTGATAAAACCTTTTGGATCTGTAAGATCTGTGAATGGATTTTCTGGCACTAATGGAGTGATACCAGTGTTTGAATAAACAAGATCTGCTTTCATAGTTGTTTGTTCATTTTCTTTATTGGTGATTGTGACATCGGTTCCATTTTCATCAACAGAACCTTTACAATTAAAGATGATTTTAACACCTTTGGAGATCAAAAAATCTTTAATTGAATTTCTAAATTTCGTTGAGAAATATGGACCATCAGGTAAGACATTTGAACCATTAGTAATTAAAGTGATAGTTTTCTTCTTAGATTCAATTTCCTTTGAATAAAAATCCAATATCTCACCAATAATTTCAAGATTCACAAAACCTGCACCAATAAACACCAAATCTTTAGCATTTTTAATTTTCAACTTCTGTTCTTCGTAATAATCACGATAATTATCACCAAATGACCAAGTTGAGCCAATTGGATCATTAACTTTAGCACCCGTGGCCAACACTAATAAATCAAATTGATAAGAATCACCATTCTCTAAGAAAACTTTATCTTGATCAAATCTTACAACTTTACCTTTAATTCTTTCAATTTTTGGGTTAACAACTTTATCAAAGGAACTGAAACATGTAGAGACATCAGCAGTTGTGAGTAATCTTGGACTTGCAGGAACAAAGAAGAAAGTTGAAGCAACAGAGATCAATTTGATCTTAATCTCGATACCTGGCACTTCATTTTGATATCTTTCATAGATCTGATTAGCAGAATGGACTGCGTAGTAACCACCACCGACTATTATGATTTCTTTTGCCATTCTTCTTAGTAATTATTGTATCTGTATCTATTAACTACAGTCTGCTAGAGTTTGAACTGAAGATTATCAGTTGCTTAAATACCTGATCTGATATTCAGTGTGTCTAAATTATGAAATTATGACAAAAATCTTCAATTAGTTTATACTGCAGGGAAATTTAAGGCCGAAAAACTGCAAGTCGGAAGTCGGAAGTCGGAGATTCTTGAATTAGGACTTTGAGGTTCCGAGATTGTGTTGCAGATTGTTGCATGAAGCTGCATAGGGCTAAATCATGTGATCTTTTAAAGTAATAATTAGGGCTTGATGTTCAGGTGTTTTTTTTAATTTTCATGACTGCAAAAAACTCGTCCAAAACAGGAAAAACAACAAAAACTCCACGCACCACAGCGATTTTTACTGAAAAACTGGCAGCTTGGAATTTATTGAAAATTAACCAAAAAATTTCAGACCCAGTTAGTATTCAAAACACACATCAAGTCAAAGCATAGAAGAAACACTACCATCATGGCTGAACCACAAGTTGATATCCCAGCTGAAGAAATCGCAGAAGAAGAAGTTGAAGTTGTTGTTGAAGAACCAGTTCAAGTTCAATACGTTGAATTAGCTACTGCTATTCCAAAAGAAGTTCAAGATGCTCAAGCTGAAATCAAACTATTCAACAAATGGTCTTTTGAAGATGTCACCGTTAAAGACATTGCTTTGACCGACTACATCCAAATCAGAACCCCAGTTTTTGTTTCCCACACTGCTGGTCGTTACGCTTCCAAAAGATTCAGAAAAGCTCAATGTCCAATTGTTGAAAGATTAACAAACTCATTAATGATGAATGGTAGAAACAATGGTAAAAAATTGAAAGCTGTTAGAATCGTCAAACACACTTTAGAAATCATCAGTGTTTTAACTGACCAAAACCCATTACAAGTTGTTGTTGATGCCATTGTTAACACTGGTCCAAGAGAAGATTCCACCAGAATCGGTTCTGCTGGTACCGTTAGAAGACAAGCCGTTGATGTTTCCCCATTAAGAAGAATCAACCAAGCCATCTCTTTATTGACCATTGGTGCTAGAGAAGCTTCCTTCAGAAACGTTAAAACCATTGCTGAATGTTTGGCTGAAGAATTAATCAACGCTGCTAAAGGTTCTTCCACTTCTTATGCTATCAAGAAGAAGGATGAATTAGAACGTGTTGCTAAGTCTAACCGTTAAGCTGGTTTTCTTGGTATATTACTATATTATCACATTGAATTACTATCACTATTATTACTATTATTTTTTTTTTGTTTAAAATATTGATCATAGTAGTTTAATTTTTAATTTTGGTGCAGATGGAGCGAGAGAGATAAAATAATCATTATAAAAAAAAAAGAAAAAACAAATATCATGTAATCATTGAACTGTGTTGTAGACCTTTTCATCCAATCGTCACTTTCTCTGTTTCTTCACAATAAAAAAAAATTATGTATTGCTCTCAAAAAAAATTCCATTAAAATTTCAGTGATGATCAATTTCCAAAGGCGGAGATTTGTGTCTTTTTGGCGTATAAAAAGTGGCAATTTCCCTCTTGCTTTCTTCTTTTATCTCACAATTTCATCATGTTCACAGCAACAGCAACTCTACAAGAACCAGAATGAACACTTTCCAATTTGAAAACAGTTTACCAACTTTAAAAGTGCCTTTTTTAAACTCCACCGTGCAAAATTTACAAAATTGCTTGAACCCAATTCTCAACGACGAGCAGAACAACGAGTTACAAAGCAATATAAACCATTTCATCAATTCAAACATCGCGACAACATTACAAAACCATCTACTCAAATTTGAACAGAATGAAAACTGCTACTTGAACCATTTACAAAACTTAAACCATAATATCCTAATTGATAACAATGCACTACCAAGAAACCCATTTTTAGTCATTGAGAATGACCCTAAGCCTTTAGATCAACAAGAAAGAGCTGCAGTTTTGACCATATCAGCAATCAAATTCATTGCAAGTTTGAACAAGAAGATCTTGTCTCCAGATTTAAATCATTTGGATCATCATCATCATCCTCAGAGTTATTTAACTATGAAGCCTTATTTGAACTTGTTCAAGACAACGAGAGCTCCAGATGGGAACAGTATTAAATTCATCAATTATCAAAAATCAAATCATATTCTAATTTTGTCAAATTCTCAATATTATGTCCTTCAAGTGTTGAATGATAACGATGAAATCTTGTTTAATAACGAAGAATTAACTTTCATATTAAAAGATATCATCAGAGATTCAGAGGATATAGGATCAACTGATAAAGTTGGAATTGGTGCCATAACATCAGACTCTTTTAAAAACTGGAAATCTGCTAAATATTTCCTTGCATCAAATTTCAAGGAAAATATGGAAAAGATTGATTCAAGTTTATTCGTATTAGTGTTGGATCATAGTTCTCCAGACACTAATGACCTTGCACAGATATCCCAATATATCTCCCATGGCTCTTTAGAGATTGATGATTCAGGTGTACAAATTGGTTCTTGTGTTTCAAGATGGTTTGATAAATTACAATTAGTGGTTACTAAAAACGCAATGGCTGGTGTTGTTTGGGACTCTTTCAGTTGTGATGGTACCACCGTTCTTAGATTTACTTCCGATATTTATACTGATTCAATTTTAAGGTTAACAAGTCAAGATCAATATTCAATTTTCAACAACATTAAATTTGTCAAATTGAAATCAGATGAAAAACCATCAGTTAAAAAATTAAAATGGGGTGAAACGATGTCAAGTGACTTACAGATGTTGTTACATTTATCAGAAACAAGATTGACTGATTTGATTTGCTCTCATCAAACTAATGTTAGAACTTTGAAATATGGTAAAATTTTCAGTAAGAAGCTAGGTATCAAACCGGATAGTTTGATACAAATTGGTTTACAAATAGCTCATTATGCATTATACGGTAAAATGATCTCCACAATTGAACCAATAAGCTTAAGATATTTCCAGAACTCGAGAGTGGAATTCCTGCCAATTCAAAATGACTTAGTCTTGAAAACTTGTCAAATCTTTATCAGTGATTCGTCTTTGGAAGAACGTTGGAAATGGGTTAAAGAATCTTGTGATGACCATTCATTGAAAATTCATAAATATCAACTGGGTGAAGAAGGGTTCTTGAATCATTTGAAAGCTTTACAGAATGTTTACCTCAAAAGAGAGATCTTGAATGAATTTTCACCAGAATTTAACATAAGTCAAGAAGATATTCACGTCGATAAGAGGAAGATCAAAACAGATGAAGAAGATTTCCCTAGCCTAATTTTCAATGATGAAATCTTGAAACCGGTGTTGCTACCTGAACTAATTGCATCAAACTGTGGTAATCCAGCAATCAAATTATTTGGTTTAACTCCAGCTGTGTCCAGTGGATTTGGTATTGGTTATATCATCAAACAAGATGAAACAGATTTCACTTTGATCAGTCAATTTAGACAAGGTGATAGATTACTAAACACATTGGACTGGGTGTTCAGTCAATTAGATTCAATCTGGAGACAATTAAACATGAATAACAATATCTTGTCACATGCTCATGAATTAGATAACAAATTGAGAAACTTGAAGATCAATAAACACAACAACACTGCAATCTATAACATCAATCATGAAGACTCGACGTTAGGTGGGTATGGCTATTTTGATTTTGGTGAATTAACATTGAGATCGTCAAGTCAATCTAAGCAGCAAACTCCATTGCATTCCAATAGAAACTCTTCGTTGTTTTTAAATGAGATGAATCCACCTCCAACCATGTCTTCTATGAACTCGAGATCCAAGATTTACATCAACCAGCAACAACCAAATAATAACAGAGAGAACTCGGGTGCTTCTTCAAGACAAGGATTCGATACTAAATTCGATAGAGGTCAAGTTGGTAGAAAAGTGCAGTTGACTCAATAATTGATGGTTTTTGTTCGGTTTTTTTTTTTTGTTTCTATTTACTTCTATCTAATATTCTATTTACTTTCTATAGCTTCATAATCGTTCCAACAAGCTTCAATTGTCCTGTAGTCCTCGACTCTTCAACTCTGCTCATTCCATAATTTTCTTACGGCTTTAAAATAAAATATGTAATGAAAAAAAAAAATATTTTGATATCAAAACAAAACAAAAAACAAAAAACAACAACAAACTTGCTGGGAGATGGAGCAGCAAGAGACGCTGAAGATGACGAGCCAGCCGAGGCAGACACAAGGCGAAATGCAGCTGGGTTCAGAACCACCGAAAACTCTGCGGAACAAGAGAATGGCGTGTGTCGAATGCAGACAACAGAAGGCCAAATGCAATGCAGCAGAGATGTATCCTAATCCATGTTCCAGGTGTGTTAAGAAGAACAAGATGTGTACTCTCAAGTCAGATTTCAAAAGAACCTATAAAAGACAGAAAATCAAACAGATAGAAGAAGAGTTGAACACTTTGAAGCAAAGTCTACCTGAACCGCTAATTGCCAATTTACAAAATCTACGAAATGATCTATCTACAATCACCTCGAGTTCAGCTAGTCCCACACACACCACTAAACCTGTTTTATATCAGCAACCAGTGATATCAAGTCCACATATACCTCAATTCCATCAACAAAAACAAGCACCATCAATTCCAGTTGTAAATCCACTTCCAATCCCAAACTCAAATATACTAGAGCAAGGTCCTTCAATCATTAGAAACGTTGGTAACTTACCACCAATGACACACCAATCACCTAAATCCAGCAATTTTAACGTTTCAGAAGAAGTTCTATTCTGCACCCCAAAACAATTTGGTGAAGTTGAATTAGATTCAATAACAATCAGACAACTTTACCTTGAATTTACCACGAAGTATCATAAATTTTTACCCATCGTGGATATCAATAAAGGTCCTGAAAGAATATATCGATTATGTCCCATCTTATTCTGGACTATAATGTCAGTATCACTAAGACATTTTTCTAAAGATACATTAATGAAATTATATCCATTATTGAAATCAACATTAGCAGAGATTACAATCAGTCCAATAACCAGGTACTTACCAAATGAGAATGATGAACCAGTTTTAAACGTTTGTTCCGTTTACTCAGTTCAGGCATTTTTAATCTATACTATGTGGCCACCATTAACTTCATCATTAAGTGCTGATTCTTCATGGAACACTATTGGGATTGCAGTTTTCCAAGCCATCAGAATTGGATTGAATGGTCCAGGTATACAGAATTATAAAGCTCAAAATGGTAATAGTGAAAATGAAACGGTTTTAAAAGAACATTTGAAAACTTGGATTGCTTGTAATATCGTGTCACAAGCCGTCGCGACGTCGTTTGGGTACCCGGCATTTGTATCATTTGATAGATCTGTTTTGAAAAGCTCTAAACCAAGCACTACTAGTGATGATTTCATTCCAACAAGTTTGAAACATATGATTGAAATCAGTTATTTTGAAGATCAAATTTCAAAAATTTTAAATTCGAATAATATTGATGAAATGGGATTAGTTGACGCTGCAGAGAGATTACCTTTACTCAAAGTGTTGAATCAACAATTGGATGAATTAGAATTAAGATTACAAAATGAAGGGTTAGATAACATTAGAAAATTCCAATTATTATCCACAAGAGTTTCGTTATTAACTTATTATTTCTTGGACAATTCTTCAATGGCGAATTTTGAATTGAGGAGAGGACTTGTCTTGGTTTATAATGCTGCGATTAATTTATTAACTCATGCAAATTTAATTTCAATGTTGGATAAAAATTTCATCAAATATTTACCTGGATTATTTGTTTTAAAAATTTGGCAAGCTGCTTGTATTGTTGGGAAATTGGTACATTCTTCATTAAGTGATGTTATTGATGTTGGTACAGGGAAACAAGTTTTCGTTTTTGCAATAAATTTAACTTTAAAATCTTCAATCTTGAAGCATGATATGGCATATAGAGCAAGTGGGATTTTGAAAAATATGTGGCAATTGTTTAAAGCATTAAGAGAAAGAACTAATATTTCTAATACTAGTGTCACGATAAAGACAAGAATGTCGGCAAGTGTATTTTTTGATTGTTTATGGGTTCTTAGAGAACAAGTTGGTATGATAAAATTAGGACCAAATAATACAGAAGCAGGTAAAACAAGTCAAGAAGAAGAGGAGGAAGATAGTTTTGAAGATGAAGAAGCTATTGTAGATGAAGAGGAGGATGAAGTTGGCGATGGGAGTGATAGAAAACTGCTCAACAGTAATAAAAGACATAAGAAACCTAGAAGTTTATCTAACAATCATGATGCAGAAAATGCAGCAAGAAAAATCATTAGAACTATTCCATTAGATCCAGCGCCTATTTCACTCAGGAAACAAGATTCTACATCAAGAAGTCCAATGAATTTGAAAGATTTATTATCACCACCAGATAATGTCATCATATCAGGAGGCAACAGCAGACAGAATTCTAATATTCATACACCACATCATCAATCCAATCATTCTGCGCACTCCACACATTCAAATCATTCTGGACATTCTACAAACACTCAGTCACCGTACAGTCCAATCAATCTTTTAGATCATGATGATTGGGAAAATGGTGAATTTTGGAAAGATTTGGACCGCGTGATGACTGATTTTGGGTTTAATTCTTGATTTCACAGCCAGATAACTAGCATAACCATTGACCAACAGAACTAATGAATGATAACTAATAGATGTAATAATTACAATTTACTAGTTTATATCTCGCCATAACTTCCTAATTCAGTAATTAAAATTAATTTGACGCAAAATTGAAAAATTTGCTGCCAAAACTTCTTAAAGCAGAAAATTACCAAATTTGGAAGTTTTTTTTAATTTTTTTTATTTTTTTTTTATTTTTTTTGAATTTTTTTTGAATTTTTTTTTCGAAATTTGAGTCGAAAAATTGGCAAAATTGACAAAAAAAATTGAGTGGAAACTTGAAAAGAAGCCAACAAAAGAAGAAAGAAAACAACAACAAAAATGTCTTTAGACGAACAGGAAGCTTCAATCTCCACCAACAACGTCAAGTACGACAAGTTAGGTAACGTCATTACTGAAGAGGACACCGAAGTGGCGTACGGACACGACCAAGATCAACTGGACTCAGATGGTGAGAACGAAGGTGAAGCCGTTGGAGGTGCCGGTGGTGAGGACAGTGCAAACACCAAAAAATCAGTTTCATTTGCAGTCATTGACGAAGTTGAAGAAGAAGAAAAAAGAAAACGCGAATTCTTAGAAGGTGGTGGTTTACCAGAACAACCAGATAATCCAGATTTCTCAAAATTAACACCATTATCACCAGAAATTATAAATAGACAAGCTACAATCAACATTGGTACTATTGGTCATGTCGCCCACGGTAAATCCACCGTTGTGAAAGCCATCTCCGGGGTTCAAACCGTTCGTTTTAAAGATGAATTAGAACGTAATATTACCATCAAATTAGGTTATGCCAATGCTAAAATCTATAAATTAGACGATCCAAACGTTGATGAAACCACTTCTTATAGATCTTTCAGCTCTGATAAAGAAATCCATCCAAAATGTGACATCCCAGGTGTCGAATCCCGTTATAATTTAGTCAGACATGTTTCATTCGTTGATTGTCCAGGGCATGATATTTTAATGAGTACCATGTTGTCAGGTGCCGCTGTCATGGATGCTGCGCTTTTATTGATTGCAGGTAATGAATCTTGTCCACAGCCTCAAACTTCTGAGCATTTAGCTGCTATTGAAATTATGAAATTGAAACATGTCATTATTTTACAAAATAAAGTTGATTTAATGAGACCAGAAAGTGCTTTAGAACATGAAAAATCTATTTTGAAATTCATTAGAGGTACCATTGCTGATGGGTCCCCAATTGTTCCAATCTCTGCTCAATTGAAATATAACATTGATGCAGTCAATGAATTTATTGTTAAAACCATTCCAATCCCACCAAGAGACTTTTTAGCTTCACCAAGATTGATTGTTATTAGATCTTTTGATGTTAACAGACCAGGTGCTGAAATTGAAGACTTGAAAGGTGGTGTTGCTGGTGGTTCTATCTTAACCGGTGTCTTCAAATTAGGCGATGAAATTGAAATCAGACCAGGTATTGTCACTAAAGATGATAATGGTAAGATTCAATGTAAACCAATCTTTTCCAAGATTGTTTCATTGTTTGCTGAACATAACGATTTGAAATTTGCTGTTCCAGGTGGGTTAATTGGTGTTGGTACTAAAGTCGATCCTACTTTATGTAGAGCCGATCGTCTTGTTGGTCAAGTTGTTGGTGCTAAAGGTCATTTACCAAGTATTTACACCGATATCGAAATCAACTACTTCTTATTACGTCGTTTATTAGGTGTGAAAACTGAAGGTCAAAAACAAGCCAAAGTTAGAAAATTAGAAACTAATGAAGTTCTTATGGTTAATATTGGTTCTACTGCCACGGGTGCTCGTGTTGTTGCCGTTAAAGCTGATATGGCTAGATTACAATTGACTGCTCCAGCTTGTACTGAAATTAATGAAAAAATCGCTTTATCAAGACGTATTGAAAAACATTGGCGTCTTATTGGTTGGGCAACTATCAAAAAAGGTACTACTTTGGAACCAGTTGTAAACAACTAATTTTAATAAATCAAAGACAAAATCAACCTACATCAAAACAATCAGAACACATTACAACGACAAATTCATTAATCATTTTGTATATTAGCATCAAAGGAGGAGAGGAAGGCGTTAACAAGGAGGATGAATAATTAATTCTATTTAAATAAAAATAGAGTATTTATTTATCACATTTGTAGAAATCATTATTAATGCTGTACGTATTATTATTATATCTACCTATCTATCCACGTCCCACTAGTTCTAAATAAGTCTTTGAATTCAAAAATTTAGGGAATGAATCATTTTCCATTAGTTTATAAATGTTTTTATTAACTTGTTCAAATAATGGTGATAATTTTTTCAATATAAACAAACTTTTAGATAATTCTTCTGCAGTTGGTGTTTTAGGAACAGTTGATTCAATAAACTTAACATTAGGCAAAATTTCCACTGATAGATTCTTATTATTTAATTCTCTTTTATTTTTCAGTGAATCTGTTCTTTCTTTGAATGTAACTTGTGATTCTTCTGGAACTTTGGCAGTGGTGGAAGTATAACCAGGATTCTTAACCTCATTATCAATAGATGAAAAAACTTCTTTTGGTTTTGCCAATAACTCATTATGATGGAATGTTGTTCTGATTGGTGATTTCGGATGTGTCATTATACTTGTGATTTCTTCTCTTAATTCATGATCAATGTTTAATTGATAAGTAGATCCAATTGAAATATATGAAGAATAAATGTTATAAGCCAATGATAAACATTCATTAATGTATTTCACAACAACTTCTTTGGAACTAATTCTTGCATCATTATTTAAAGTTTCATTAGATTTTTGAGATTCCATATATTTCTTCAACATCACCATTTTCTTCTTGAAATGTTTGATATTCAAATAAACATCCAAATTTTCAGCACAATATTCATTTTCCAAATGACTTCTGAATAGATATCTAATACCTGGATCAACCAAAGTTTGTCTTAAAGTTAGATCTTTACTAATTTCTTCAATTTGGTTTTCTGCATCATTATCAGATTCATTGGCAATCAATTGATTACTCAAGATTAAACATGATGTGTCATTAATAATTTCAGAACTATTTGCCACTTTAATATTCTTAATTTTTTTATTCCAGTGAGATACTTCAAACCCATTTTTACTTAATGTATAAAATGAAGTTTTCAAAGGTTGAATTTTAATTTTTGAAGTTGCAGTTGATGGTGGTAAAATGATTGGAGAAATTAATCCATATTTATAAAAGACTTCTAAGATTCTTGTTGCCTCTTTAGGATAGATTATATCAGTACAATCCATTAACCATTGCCATGCAGCTTTTGCATTAAAACAATAATCAATTTTAACAGATTTATCACCAAATTTATAATCTTTATAAAGTCTTACACCTTTATTTGAAACATAATATTGAACATGAGAATCACTTTCAGGGTTTGTGAAAAAATGATGTGCAAATGGAGATTCTCTTTCTTTATCCTTTGCTTTGGATTTAGTAAATTTAAGCAATTTATTATCATTTAGAAAAGATGCTGCTGCTGTTGTTGTGTTCTGTGTTGTATTTGAATTGCTATTATTGGTATTTAGATTTGACATAAAATCAAAACTTTGTTGTAATGAAAAATCAAACTCTTTATTTTCAAAATTATCCATCAATAAACTTAATGGAGGTAATTCATCTGATGGATTTTTTGGACCCCAAACATTTGGTTCTTCACCTAGAAATTTGATAAATAATAAATTGATGAAATATTCTGAAAACAATATTATGTCAGTTGTTGAACTTCTTTCAAATTCAAATAATATCATTGAATTGAAATCAGAATTTAGAATTGCTGGTAGTTCATTTTTCTTGAATCCCATTTTTTTACAAAAATTGTATAAGATAGCAACACCTTTAGCAGTTGGTTGTAACAAAACATCGTTTTTTGGTTCAGATCTAGTTCTGTCAGCTGGTGTATGTAATAATTTTGCTGTCATGAATTTATTAATCAAATTTGTTGCTAATTCTGGTTTGATTTGATATGATAATGTTGTACTTGTAGCTTTTGATTCAATACTCAATTCTAAATTTGCCATTTTTTCAATTGCTTCACTCAATGTAAAAGAATAAGGGAAATTTCTGCTAAGAAAACCTCCGATTTTGGAAGGTTTGACATCTGTAAGTTTCAGGCAAATTATCAACGTTGAAAAGATCATTTTAAAATCCTTGGAAAATATTTCACCACTTGGAGTTTTATCAAACTTCTTTGAGACTGCCTCATGCAGTGTAAGTCTTTGGTTCATCGTGCTAACTCTCAATTGCGATCAATTGAAACAAAACAAAACAAAAATAAAAAGAGGTTCAAAATTATGTGACAGTTGCTTTTATAAGACTTGGATGGAATTTAGTATAAATAAATAGAAAAGGTGAATGTTTATATTAAATTCCCAAACATGAAACCTCATTTCAATGACAACCGTTGATTGATTTCCATCCTTTTGTTTAGTATAATTAAAACAACAATTTGTTTTGTTTTTAAAAAAATGTTTCATCTGTTTAAATTTTTATTGTTCTTTCCCAAAACAGGATGCCAAAGAAAGTCAAAAATTTCTGCAAAAAAAAAACAAATTTCACGTAAAAACAATAACAAGAGAGCCCGAATTAGGCAATCTGGTAGTGTGACAGTTTCCAAATTTGTGAGTTGAATCAAATCAAAACAACAGTTTCTGAAGTGACATAAAAAATTCAATAAGATTTACAAAAAAAAAAACCAGCTCATAAACGAGTCCAAGATTTAACAGAATTGGTGCTATGTATCACCGCTTTCAACTCATCTAAAGTGATTTCCATTTGAAATAGTTTAGTTTCATAAGATCCATTAGTGAACTCCATGGTTCTTCCTTTTCTAATAAGATTCATTGGTAAAGTTAATAAGTTTAATTTTTGTAAAACTTCCCATGGTTTTTTACAATGTTCTTTTTCCCAAATTTTCAAATTTGTGGTGGTGATAGTTTTATTGAAAACGTTCAAATTGATTTTTTGATTTCTTAACCGACATTGAGATAGGTATTCTTCATAAGTCATATTCAAATTAATTTGGTTGATTCCATTTTTGATAACAGTTCTTGCTGCACATATTAATAGTTCTAGCTCTAATGCACTCAATAAGTTAATCACTGATATTAATGAGTCCTTTTGGTTGTTGATCTGATAATTTTTGAAATCAGAATCATTCAAATAAGGCTGAATGATATTTATTTTGGAAATTGGATAAATAAAATTATTGATTAAATCTTTAATGTTATTGATAGATAAATGATTGAAAACCACCAAATTCCTCAAATTCCCATTTGGTAAATTCAATAATTTCACAACATGTTTATTCCAATTTTTTTCATATTCATTATCTGGAGAATCAATACTTAAAATTTTCTCTATAATTTTAGTGAATTTTTCTAAATTAAATTTTCTAAATTGAATCATCTTTTGAGAAAATCTACTTCTAACTCTTTTCTCGAACATATCTCTAATGGTGATTTTGGTTGATAAACAAACAGTTAATATTGGTGTTGAACTTGTTTCAACCAAATCAAATAGATTATAAAGTAAAGTTTGTTTATTAAAATTTGCAAAATTTTCAACCTCATCAACAATGAACAGGATCGCTGTATCAATTTTTCTTTCATTTTCATCGGATGGTGATTGATTCAATACTTTTTTGTCCAACGTACTCAAGATATTATTGAAAGTTTCATTAATAGATTTTTTATGAATTAATTCATCATTTTTCAATTCATCTAAATCAATGTTGAAGATCCTTGAAACTTCAAAATCCAGTTGCTTAGCAATAGATTTTATGGCGATCCTTTCATTATCTTGTGAAAACCCATTGATTCTAATAGTAATAAAATCATCTTGAGGCGACTTAACTTGCTTTTTAAAATCTTGTAATATTGAGTTGATACAATGGGTCTTTCCTGAACTTCTTGGTCCAATTATCAAGCAAGATTGACTCTCTTTATCAATTATAGTTGACTTGAATAAATTGTAAACCTCATTATATTTTTCATCAATTTCATAAGGTTTATAGATTGTTCTATTTGTTAATTTTTTGTATAGTTTGGTAGAAAGTTCATTTACCTCGTCTTCAGTGTATGAGCAGTCTTCACCAGCTGAATCAGTAAGCATGGAGCTATCGTGGGTGTCTAATGCCGTTTGTTTAGGTTTGATTGGAGATGGATGCGCACTTTGTAAAGCATCCACAAACACATCTTCTTCTTCTTCATTATCAGTCACAATATTTGATAGTTGAGAAGTATCTGGTTTATCCAAAATAGTCTGTAGTGGAGGAACTCGTACTATCTTAGATAGATCTAAATCATCATCAATTTTAGATGTATTTGCAACATCTTCATTCTGCAAATCAACTGATTTGAACAACTTGATTTTCCTGATATCTTCATTCACCTCACTAGTCATCGTGACATCTGCCAACATATCATCTTCATCACCAACAGCTTCTTCATCGTCAATACCTTTAATCAACTTCAATTTTTTCAACAATGGTTGACTAGAAACATCAACAGGACTGCTAATTTCTCTCTTCATGCTTGCATTATCCACAGCATCAGCTTTGATTCCACCATCAGTAGCCAGATCTTCTTCATCATCAATCACACTTATCAATCTCACTGGTGGTTTCTCTTGATATTTTGATTCTGAAATAATATGATCTGGAGAAACAGCCAAAGCAACTTTCCTCACTGGTGCAAACTCTCCCAGTTGGTCCATCTGCTGCTGCAGTTTCTGAGTGTCGTCATCCGCCATTCTTCTGATGCCTTAATTGCTGGTTTTTCAATGAATTCGTTGGATTTGTTTACTTTGTTTATTTATTTTGATTTTTTTTCTTTTATATGGGAAATCTACAGCTTTTGAATATGAATGTATCGAAGATTTGAGTTTTATTATGAAATTTTGTATAAAGAAAGCAGAAAGAAAAAGACAAAAATGCAGTGATGAGCAGATGATTATTAAGTTAGAATTGTGTTGTATTTGAATCTGAAATTAAATCTGAGTTTGTTTGAATGAAAAATGGACAATTAAAGATGAAATCTAATTTCCTTCTTGACCAAAATCTGCTGTGAACTCCAGTTGTTTTTTCAGATCGTTCTCATTAACAGTTGGTCTTGTAGTCTTGATAGCTTTGATGAAATCTTTTATAGTCAAAGAAGGTTCTTGTAGTTCTTCACCTTCAATTTGCAACCAATTCATTTCAATAGCATCTGGATCTCCAGGGGAACATGGTGTTAGTTTACCTTCATCAGTTCTTTTAAAATGTGTAGCGCTTTGAATCTTTCTTATTGGCTGCATCAATGCATCTTTCACAACAACAGAAATATCAGCACCTGAATAACCTTCAGTCATTTCACCTAATAATTTATAATCTTTTGACGTTAATTCACATGGTGTATTACCAACGTTCAATTCAAACATCTTAGATCTTGCATTAGCATCTGGCAAAGCAATATAAATTCTTTTTTCGAATCTACGTCTAATAGCAGCATCTAATTGCCATGGGATATTAGTGGCACCAAGAACTAAGACACCTGATGAATCATTTCCAACACCGTTCATTTGCACCAATAACTCGGTTTTGATTCTTCTTGAAGCTTCACTTTCACCTTCACCTCTTGGTCCACAAAGAGCATCCACTTCATCAATGAATATAATTGAAGGTTTATTTTCTCTAGCCATATTGAACAATTGTTTAACTAATCTTTCACTCTCACCCATCCATTTACTCACAAGATCAGAAGATGATATGGAAAAAAATGTGGAGTTAGCTTCAGTGGCAACAGCTTTAGCTAAATAAGATTTACCTGTACCTGGAGGTCCATAAAGTAAAATACCACTAAGAGGTTTACGTTTCCCTGTAAATAAATGTGGGAATTTCACAGGCAATATCACAGCTTCTTTCAATGCTTCTTTTGCAGGCTCAAGCCCAGCGATATCCTCCCATTTAATATTTGGTTTCTCTGATAAAATCGCACTTGACAATGCACCTCTTAATTTTTTAGTCTCTGCATCATCATCATTATCATCATTCCCACCTGATCCTGAACCATTAGCCGCAGCTGCTTTCTTGGTTTTACCTTCATTCTGTTGTTTAGCTTTATTTAAATGATCTTTCAAACTTTCAGCTCTTGCCAAATAATCTGAGAATTTTGCCTTTAATAATTGTTTTGATTGAGGATTTTTCTCATACTTGATCGCAAGCAGTAGATAGTCCAGACCGTTATAATATAAAGGATACGCATCCTCGTATCTCGTAGCATTATCAGCCTCGATGGCCTTCTGTATCAGTTCAATCCCTTTACTCACGAAATCTCCAGTAGACATAGTAATTCTTTCTCTATTTTCAAATTCTCCTAAAACTAGTCCAAATTAAACCAGAAAAAAACTAGTAAGTAAACCAACAAAGCCAGCTAAGCAGCGAACGTGCAAGTCAAACAAACGGCAAAAAACTGCGAAATTTGTCCAACAAGTCTCTGAATTTCAAAACTCAAAATTGTCAATAAGACAAAAATCTGAAATTTGTTGATATTTTATTGCAAGGAGCAAAACAAAAACAGTTTTGACTTCCTATTTGGGAAGTGAAAGTGTGCAGCTCAACTCAATGGTTCAATTTTTTTATTATCATTATGATTGAAATTGAGTTTAACTGGCGATAACTTGGATTGTCTGATTGGTATCTTTGAATGTGAGCTGGGCAGTTCTATTTTCTCCAACTCTTCGCTTCTCAGGATCGTTTGATTCAGTTTTTCCTCAAATTCATTATCTTCAAGCAGCTGGTCCATTGAGTTGTAATGTGCAATTTTACTGTTGTTGTTTGTTAGCAATGCCCTTTCTACTCTCAAAGTCCGCTCATTTGATTCTTTCACTTGTTGCTTCAAATCATCGATTGTGTTCTCTAATTGTCTGATTTTAGTGTTTAATAATTCAAATTTCAGTTCTGTTTCTTTCTCTTTCTTCAAACTTGGTAATAGTACAGCATCTGTTCTTATACTGCTAATCTTTCCCGTATTCGCATTATTCTCTTTTCTAGTGTCCTTCATATTGTCCTTCAGTTCATTTTGTGAATCGTAAATTGTCTTATCTAATTGTCCATTTGATTTTGAGTTATTTGATATCTTTAAAAGCGAATCATCATTGCTCATTAGTTTGGCAATCCTACTGCTCAACTGCGCTGTTCTGGATCTCCTTGGGAGTGTTCTTGCAGATGTGTTGTTTGATCTCAATTGGAAATCATTAGTATCTTCAGAAATACCGCTTTTCCTTCTGTCTAGCACCACCTTGTGGTTAGAGCCAACACCTTTCAGCACTCTATTAGCACCTTCTCTTCCTCGTAAGTGTGTTAGCTGCGGTGGTCGCCTGGTGATCTGCTGCTGCTGTTGTTGCAATTTAGTTTTGGATGTAAGTTTCTTCGTTTCTGCTGAAAAATGAACGTTTTCCTCTGCTGAAACTTGGTTCCATATCTTTCCAAGCTTGCTGAACATCATTCTGAGACCCAAACAAAGCTCAGAACGCGTTCTTCTGTTGTTTTCCCCAGCTTCAAAAGTCGCTGGTTTCTCAATGTTTTGAAATTTTGCAGTTTGTAAACAAAAGACGCGTCGTGAAATTTAATTTAATTTTTATTTTTGCTTCAATTAGCTGTGGAACAATTCAAAGCTTTGACAGAACCAGCAAAACATGATGGAACCAGCTGTGCTACCGATCCAGCTACACCCTTCAAGTCTCCGGCCCATTGCGTACAGAGTGCTCTCGAAAAAACACGGCTTGAATATCAAGTCTGAGGCGCTGGTGGCCCTCGCAGAGTACATCGGACCAACTTTTGGGATCGAATGGAAGTCCAACAGAGCTCAGCAGTTCTTGGAGAGCGTTGCGAAGCTGTGGAAAGAGCAGGAGCGTGGATTGTTTATTGACGAAGCAGGGCTCAGAGAGATCATTAAAGAGATCGAGCTCATAAATAATAAAGAACTGAAGAAGAAACAGCAAAAACTCAAGCAGCTGGAGCAACTAGAGCAGCAGATGGAACAGCAGCAGCAGCATGAAGAAGGTCAAGATGAAGATGGAGATATGAACATGACACCACCTACTTCAGTCACACCTCCACCATTAACAGAAACCATAAACTGGCAAGATTATTTCAAATCGATTAATACTAGCGATCTACCAAAGTTCCAATACAATCATCACAAGAAACATTTTGATCTTGTATGCACTAATGAGCAAGAGACTAGATTCCCCAATGTCTCGGTGAACTCTAACATCAAAATGTTTCAACAGCGTTATCATATAATTAAAGATAGAATTTTAAGAAACGAGACATTCCAACAGAATAAACAGAAATTGATTCAAATTAAGAACTTGTTAGGAAGAAACAACCAGAGATTTTTAGTGTTTGGAATGTTAACAAAACTAAATGAACAATGGTACTTACAAGATTTATCAGATAAGATCTTATTAAATTTTGATGAAATTGATATCATTATAGACTCTTATTTTGTCTCCGGAGTATTTGTCATCATTGATGGTGTTCATTTGAATAATAGAATGCGTTGCTACTCTGTGGTGCAACCTCCAAGTGAAAGAAGAGCAGAATCGTTGGATTTTTACACCAACATTGATTTTTTAAACGTTTATTCCAATTTTAAGATTGATACAAGTTTGAACACCAAGTTAAACATCTTAGAAGGACAATTAAACCATTCAATCATTAATTTAGGCTGTAATTGTTATCTCAATGAGCTAAAATACTTGAACGGTTTAACTAAATTTTTCACTTTATTAGATGAAGAATTAGAAAATGGAACCAATGAAGAAATGGAAGGTACTCCAATATCATTAATTTTCAACGGAAGTTTCTCATCTAGAACAGTTTCCTTTATTGAATATAAACAAGGATTTGATTCGTTAGCCAAAATCTTAGAGAATTTCCCAAGACTATGTCAATCACTAACTTTAATTTTCATACCTGGAGAAAATGATCATTGGGAATCAATCATATGGCCCAAACAACCAATTTCCAAAATATTTGGAAACAGATTGAATAGAATAGTCAATAATATCCATTGGGCTTCTAATCCAATGAGAATGAATTATTTATCACAAGAATTTGTTATAATAAGAGATGACTTAAACTTGAAATTTAAAAGACATTTGGTTGATTTTGAAAACGAGATGAAGTTGAGGGACGATAGTGAAATCACTAGAATTGAACATTCTAAAATAGATGATTCCAAGAAACTAGTCAAGACGTTGTTGAATCAGGGCCATTTGTTTCCCTTCACTAGAAACATTAGACAAGTTAATTGGGAACTGGATTATGCATTATACCTGAATCCAATTCCAAATGTGTTGATTCTTAACGATCCAACTTTACCAATTTTTGAGTTGACTTACAATGGTTGCAAATGTTTCAACTCTGGAGAGCTTATAATAAGGAACAAGCTCAATTTCTGTAAGTATCTACCAAGTTCAAAGAAAGTTGTGTTTAAAGACATGCAAATTTGAAAAACTTTAAAATTATTTATAAGGCCATTGCTTGATTTGAGAAGTGAGATGTTTAGGTAGACAGTACACGGGATCAATCTCCACCAAGTCTTCAAACCCCATTAGACTCAGACCTGCCATTCCGAAAAAAGTATGGAAAATATCAACTTGATTATTTGGTCTATCACTGATTCCTCCACCAACATCATCTTGTGAAGATAATATAAATTCTCTTAATTTGCCGAAATCGATCCAGTGTAGTTTTCCGATGATTGCCAAGGAGGACATCACCCACCAACTGTAACAAACGTCTGGTAACTTGCTTGGTCTTCCATTCAATCCTCCATTTTCCAACTGTCTTTCACTCAACCACCATCCTGTCAATTCAACATCCACAAGATCCAATTTATCACATATTGCCAATGTAGCAAGACACACCAATGCTTGTGCACCGTGACTCTCACTCCCAGGACATAGACCAAACCCACCATCAAAATTCTGACATCTCATGATAAATTCCACAGCTTTGCCAACAATCTCTTCATTCAACTCTTCCAATAAAGACAATGCCTGGATCCCAGTATACACAAACCTCGTATCAACTTCCCCATACTGATCTCCTTGGAAAGATCCATCTGGCAATTGCATCGATTTAATAAAACCAACAACTTTCTCTCTTTTGTCACCCAATTCATCCAATTTCTCATATAAAAACAATATTTGCAACGCGGACAACGTGCAGTGCAAATTGCTATCGTGACCATAATGCGCACCAAACCCACCATCACTGTCATTGTAACATTTGAGAACAAACTGTACGACTTCGTCTTCATCAAAAATATCAGATTTGTTGAGCAGCACTAAAGCTGAAAGCCCCCAATAAAGCCCGTTCATTCGCAGGTGTTCTGAGAGCCAGTACTCGTAATCATCTTTGTGGCTGTCAAGCTGTGCGATGTACTCGATGTGTTTATTGCGAAGGAATTGCATCTCTGTTGTTGTTGATATTGGAAAGAAATAATTTTTTTTTCTGATCAATTATTTATTGAAGAAAAAAAGAAAAAAAAGGGCAAAAAATGAACGTTCCGACGCTGGATGAAGACGTGAGGAAGAAACTAGTGGCTTTGGGACATGTGGAGGAACTGGATGGCGAAATTCCCGTGAAAAGACGAGCCAGATTGACTGAATTGATGCAAAATTTGGATCCTGAAGATACAGAAATGGTGTATGAAGATGACAGTGAAGACAGCGAGAGCGAGGACCAAATTGAGGAGCATTATACAGAGGGACCTGCTGAGCTAGTTGATATAAGACGTGAAATTACAGCGTTTTCACTCGCCAGAACAGCGAAAAGATTACAAAATGAACTTCATCAATTCCAGACATTGACTAAATTGAAGCAGCTAACGATACGAAGAACTGAAGCCAAAAAATACAAAACAGTTGAGCTTTATGGATCCAACATTTTGTCATCAAGACCCATCTCCAATATTAGAATCAGTCCATTTGATTCAGATAAAATAATCACTGGTTCATGGTCTGGTTCAGTGAAATTGATCAACAAAGAGCTGAACGAGGTGGCTAAATTCACAGGACACGAGGATAAGATAGGTGGTCTTGATTGGCATCCAACTGATTCCAATGTTTTCTTATCATCTGGTCATCATGATATTAAGATCCATGATTTAACAAAACCATCTTCTAGTACAAGTTTCAAAGGACACACAAATAGAGTCATTAAAACAGAGTTCCACCCAATGGGTAAACATATGGCAAGTGCATCATTTGATAAATCATGGAAATTTTGGGATATCACCAAACAAAGTGAGATTTATACACAATTTGGACATTCAAATGAACTATACGCATTATCATTCCAAGGGGATGGAAGTTTGTTAGCCACTGGTGGATTAGACTCAATCGGATTGATTTGGGATCTGAGAATGGGGAAGAACATTATGGTGTTGAACAAACATATCAAACCAATATACTCAATCAACTGGCGTGATAATAGTTATCAATTGGCTACAGGTGGAGGTGATGGATTGATTAAAATTTGGGATTTGAGGAAATCAGATGAATTGGTGTCAATACCAGCACATAAAAAAAATATCTCTGACTTGAAGTTCAATAAAAATACATTAGCATCAAGTTCGTTTGATGGATTGATCAAAATCTTCAATTGTGATAATTGGATTGAATTGAATTCATTAGAAGGTCATTTAGATAAGGTTATGAGTGTGGATTACAACGATGAATTTGTTGTAAGTTCCGGGTGGGACAGATCTGTTAAAATATGGAAATATCAATAATCATAATCAATTGTTTACTTAAAATTCTATATACTTGGACTGTTTCTACCATTTTTAATCTTCATTTGTAAAAACTTAGAATTCTCTGAGATTTGATACTTCAAATCTTCGATTTTAGCTTGTAATTGTCGAATCTCGTTAGCATTTATTTCTTCTGGTGTCAATGGCTTGAAATTATCAAAATAACTTTGAAACAATGCTTCGTTTTTCCCAACTTCAACTTTCAAAATCTCAATTCTTTTGTCGCTTTCTTGTATAGAAGTTTCCGCGTTAGCAACCTCTTTAAAAATATATTCAATTTCTCTATTGAGATTTTCAATGTTAGTGGTCTTTTTCTCAATCTCTTGTTTCAAATCTTTTATCTTGATCAATTTTTCATATTTATTCAGTACTTTGATCTTATCTTCTAAATCACTATTTGAGCTCTTTATATCTGCAATCTGATCAATCAACTTCTTAGATATTATGTTGCCTGATTTAACTCTCTCTTTCAAATGAGTCAACTCATTCAAAAACTTGGTTTCATCTTCAATCAAATACTGTTTCTTTTGTCTTTCAATCTCATAAAAGTTATTATACTCAGTTAATTGAATCAACAATTGATTTATCATCACATTATAATTCTGGATCAACTTATGCGTTAAAGTATCTTGATAATTAGAGTTCACTGATAATATTCCAAAATTTATATCATTCAAAGGATTAGAAGTATAATCTTTATTCAATCTTTTCAAGTTATAGAAAGATTTGAACTGTTCAGGATTAACAGCTCTTTTCTCAAATATCACCTCAGTCAATAATGATTTCTCAACATCATTTGCATCATAACGTTTAATTGATGACATTTCAGGTAATGGCCATGGGTTTTTCTTGAAATCTGTTATCCATTTGGAGAAATATTGAAGTTTTTTAGAATAAATAGGTCTTAAATCTGGTGGTAATACACCACATCTATCTCTTAACACCACAATTGCCGCAGTAACATCAACTAAATATTGTCTATTTCTTTCAAAATTTTGAACATTTCTGAAAAATGTAGCAATATGATCAATAGAATTCACAGTGATAAATCTAATTATTGGTGCATCTGAATTTTTCTTTAAAGAGTATAGCATCTCATTCTTAGCAGTTATATCAAACGAGATGATCAAATCAAAATTTTCATCTATTGACTGGTCGTAATTTGAAGGGATTAAAGTTGTCACTAATTTATTTTTTGTTGGTTTTAATTTAGCCTGATTCCTCAAATAATTCCCGGTGACTTTCTTGATATCGCTCTTAGAGTTATTTATCAATAGGGACTCTAACAAGTCCATCAATTTTCCTTCTCTTCCCACCACAGCAATTTTCAAAGTAAAATCCTGTAATAAAACCAATAAATCTTTTAACACTTGGAACTTCCCACTTGTCTCCAATATACTGTTTGATGCATCTTTCGATGTCAATGCTTTTGGAATGAAATGCGTGATCAATAAATATGGATGTGTTGCAACCAATTGAGAATTTAAATAAAGCACCTCCAACGAATCCAATAAAACTTGATCTTTATCCTCTGTTTCAAAATATTTCAGAATATCTGCGTAATGGAGTGACACAACTTGGTCCGTCAGCTCCTTTTGATACTCTGTCATCGGGACGGGCAAAGTGTAATCTCCAGAAACATTAGCATTTGTTGCCAATTCGACAATTTGGGGCTCAGGCGTCGTATCTAAAATTTTGAAAAGATCCATCTGTGAAACCAATTCTATTCTTTCTCACTGCCTCAGTCGTCCAGCCTTCAGTCAATCTCAATTTCCTGTTAAAGCACCGGTCAACCTTCTTCAATTTTGTTTTTATTTATGTAAGAAAAAAAATCACACATCAAAATTTATTTGAGAAATCAACATTTTGCCACTGTCCATCAAAAGGCAAGAAAAAGCAAAGGGAAAAATGGAGCTCAGTGCCGATGAACTCGCGTTGTACGACAGACAGCTCAGAGTGTGGGGCGCAGAAGGTCAAAACAAGATCAAAAACGCGTCAATTCTCATGATTAACATGAATGGAGTTGGAAATGAAATCATCAAAAATTTGGTTCTTTGTGGTGTTGGTGCAATAGAGATATGGGATCCATCTGTTGTTGTTGAGAGTGATTTCACAACACAGTTTTTCCTTAGTGAGGAAGATTTGGGGAAATTGAAGCTGGAAGCAGTTGAAGACCGGGTGAAAGATATGAATCCACGAGTCGCATTGAGTATAAACACCTCTCCATTACAATTCGACAATGCTGAATATTTTAGCAAGTTTAAAGTGATCATTGCTAACGAACTGTCTGGATCCCAACTTTACGCACTAAATGAAATCACAAGATCTTTAAATGCACCACTTTTCAGTACAAAATCATTGGGTTTTTTCGCTAGTTATATGACTGATTTGATAACAGATTTGACTTCATTCACCAGTGCAAAAGCTCCATTGGGGAGAAAAGTTGGCCCAATATCAGCAAATCAAGAAATTGTGAAAGTAGAAGTTTCATTTGATGAAGAAGAGGATAAATATATGGAGAACTATATCGTTAAATCCAATTTCATCAAATTCAAAGATTTCATTGATTCACAAAAATTGAAAAATCTAACCAGAAGACAAAAGAAGCGAATCAGTCCATTTGTTGCAATTTTTTTAGCGCTGTTTAAACTTGAATCTGAGAATTTAGAATTTTGTAAAAATGCATTAATTAAAGAATGTGAAGATATAACAAAATCATTGGAGATAAATCCAGTGGAAGAGACAACGATTGATCAGTTTGTGCAAAATTTTGGTGTTGAAATTGTCTCCATAAGTGCAATGCTAGGAGGGATCGTGTCACAAGATGTTATAAATTACATTTCCAAGAAAGAATTAGTTAGTAATAATATGTTGATTATTGATGGAATTGAAGGAATCACACCAATTTATCAATTATGAGACTACTAACTCTCTGTGTGTGTATACAATATCTGATAATTAAAATAAAAAACAACTATATTTATTCTTTTTACTCTAATCTTTCTCTTTCTGTTATATTTTATATAAAGTTTTCACTTAATTACCACCACTAACAGCTAATTTCGTCAGATGTTCCATGAAAGTATTCAATGCAACATCATCAGTCAACACCACAGCGGCACCACTACCACCTAATCTATCATTAGCATGAGTGTTTGAAGGATTCAGTCTTGCATACAAGAATCTAGCTTGTGAACCACCTTCTTCAGTGTCAATAAATCTTGGTAATGGGAATCTATCAACTAATAACTCAGCAGCTTCTCTCTTTGCCTCGTTTAAGAATTCTTTAAAAGACTCATATTGCGGATCATCTTGATACCCGGCATTTCTCCATGCGGCAATAGTTTCACCATGATAAATTAAAATATGGAAAAAAGTATCTAATAACAAGATTCTATCTGGTTGAATTGAAATTGAATCTAATAACACAGGTTCTGGTTCTTGATCCATGGCAAATGAGGTTAAAGTTGGTTGGATCATAATCAATGAATTATTAGTATCTTCTCTTGTTAAGACATGTCTATAAAATGCAGTTTCATCTGGTGAGTTATTGAAAACTTGTAAAAATTGAGATCTTCTTAAATAGAACATGAATTGAGGATAAAGTGAAAATACTGGTGATAAACGGAAACTTTCTGGTTGATCTTTTAAATAATCAGCGAATTTTGCACATAATTTAATCAACATTCTATCGATCCATCTTAAGATATCTGCACCATCATCTTGTTCAGCTTTAGCCACTGCGATTCTTGACATTAACACTGCCGCGGCTTCTTGATCAAAAGAATTTGTAACAGCAACATCGTTCATTGAAGATAATGGGTTAACTAATGTAGTAACTCTTGTTCTATAAGTACCAGATGAGTGTTGATAACTTGTAACAAATTGAATAAATGCAGATTGATTATAAGAAGCAGCTGAACCGGAAGAACTTGCTTGATTCGCGATTTCAAAAAACACGGCGTATGTATGATTTGGAGAAATTGAACACATTCTCCAAGTATTTGTACCACCTAACCCAATTTCACTATCAGAGATATTTGCAGTATTAATTGTCACATCACTACCACTAGTAGATTTTTTCACTGGTGTAGCATGACCAATTAAACCTTGAATTTTCAGTTCTTTTGAAGTTTTAACTTCGAAATTTGCATCAAAACTCATTAATAAATACCCTTGATCATCTTTATTAAATAATCTCAAATAGGATTGTTTGAAAATTGATGTTGTAAAAGCATCACATAATAATAAGACACCACCTGTCTTATTAGCCAAAGATTGCATTTCATTCATACCAATTTGATCATAACAACCTGCAAAAATATCAACTGTATGACCATTAGCAGCAGCTTTATCAGCCAAAGAATTGAAATATTTGATGGCTTTTTTATAATGTTTAGCTGAGTCTTTATCAATATCTGAATGAGATCTAATTGGTTCTCTTAACTCGTTAGAGACAATTAAACCTGGACCTAAAGTGCTAGGACCAGCACTAAACAATTGAATTCTTGCTCCAGATAATGGGAAAGTAGCTTGTAATAAACTAACTGCGATTGACATTGCGGCACCAGTAGATCTAACAGCTCTATGACCATTACTAACTTCCCATTGATCAGTTTTCAAATTTTCCAAGATAGAAGTCAATTGGAACTCAATATTTTGTAAAACACCAAAAAATTTAGTGAAATTTTTATTTAATAAAGTTGATAATAATTCCAATGGGTATTCTTTATCACCTTTAAAGACAAAAGATTTCGGGAATGGGGAAGTTAAATCATGTAAATTCACCACGGTACCAAATGTAATTAACCCAATTAAACTATTTGGAGGTAATAAATTCAATGAAATGATTAAAGTTTCCTTCAAAGCTTGTAAGTTTTCCTCGTCTTGACATAGATCCACAACAAACAAGAAAACTGGAGGACATTTAACAGGTTTCGAAGAGATATATTCAATTGAAGTTGATTGAATTTGTAATTCCAATGGTAAATTTTCCTGAGTTAAACCTGCATAATGGGAAGGCAATTGATTTCTTGATTGACAGAAGGGACATAACCAGATGTTTGATCTGACGTCTAAAGAGCAATATGGGTTCAATATAGCTTTACATTGAGGCTTGACACAGTAAATAGGATCGTAATTGGCGATTCTTAAATCTTCGATTGTTTTCAACGGTGTATAAAGAGCACCAATTGGCACGACAAGCTTGCTCGCCTCGGTGCGTGAGTTTGGGAAAACGTTCCACGA
>JAJMAV010000047.1:0-72215 GCA_030565045.1 Starmera caribaea
GAATCTTAACCAAAATCAAAATTTTAGAAACTAACTAACTAAATCCAATCAAATTTTTTGAGGAATTATCATTGATTCTGAGTTCCGCACTCCATCACATAATTGTTTGATATAATAATTTTAATGAGAATTGAAAGGAATTTAAGTGAATTAGAAAGAAAAAAGACTAGATTTAATTAAGATCAAGAAATAAGAAAGAGCAGATAAGATATCGAATACAATTAGAAAGAAGAATGAAATAGTCAATTAATTCCAATTACTAAACAATCAATTATGGAAATTACTAGATAGTTAAGTAAATAGAATTAAAACTAATAGATGTTACATGACAAAAAAAAAAAAAAATTTGATGTATTCTCTTTTTTAATTCTGTCTAATTTGACCAAATTATCATAAAAAACCACTGGACGAAAAAAATAACTCAGACAGTCTCAACTTCAACATGATCTCCATTTTTACCAGAGCTCTCCAACACAGCACTGACAACAGCTAAATGATGGAATGTATTCTCTGGTGTAGCCTTCAACAACGATTTATCCTTAGCAACAACAGCTTTATAGAAATTCTCAAATTCATCAACAATACTTGAATCTTCATCAAATTCAATATACTCTTCTTGTTTAACTTCATCTGCAAAATCTCCACTCATCAATGTAATAGATCTTTTCCTACCAGCAGTAAAATCTAATGTTAGTGACCCTTTCAATCCATAGATGATAAAAGAACCATGTTTCTCAATTCCTCCAAATGCAGATCCATAAGTGAAAGTACCAATGACATTATTCCCACTAGCCATCTTCATCGTGGAAAACATGATATCATCTGTCCCTGATTCTTTACGCACCTGTTTAGTTAATGCAGAAACGGTTTTAATTTGCCCCAAGACTTCTGTTAATAACGCTAATTGATGAACACCTCCATCTGATAAATAACCTCCAATATGTTCTGGGTGTTGTCTCCATGATGTGGTTAAATATTTAGAAGTTCTATTGAATGGACCTGTGGATCTATAAGTGAATGAAATTATATCACCAATTTTATCCAACCTTGATTTCAATAATTCACAACTTTTATAGTAAACCCAATTCTCATTAATCATAATCGGCAAATCAGTAGCTCTAGCCAGTTGCACAATGGCCTTAGCATCTTTCAAATTAGAACTGATTGGTTTTTCAATCATAATTGGTTTACCAGCATTAATTGATTTGGTAATTGTATCTAAATTGTATTGAACAGGAACCAATGCATCCACGACATCAACCTCAGAGTCATTTAACAATTCATCTAATGTATCATAAACTCTTGTAGAGTCAATACCAGCTTTTTCACTGAATTCTTGTGCTTTTGATTTGGTTCTATTAAAACAACTAATTGGTTTGAATTCATTGTTCAAATTTTGGATGACTGGTAGATGTGTATCAGTGGCAAATATCCCGGTACCAATAATTCCTATCTTCAACGGTGTCATTTCTCTTTCTTCTTACTGATTAATAACTGATGTGTTGCTAAGTTAACAACTAATTTTATGGGGATTTTTCCAGCTATTTATATCTTCGGATCAATTTCAACCTTTAAAGTTTATACGGAGAAATGTTTGAAGTACATATATTTATAAATAATTAAAACGAAATTAAAGTTGTTATATCGGCAGGTAGAACCATCTGATGGTGCAATATGGCAATTGACAAGCTTTGCAGTTGATCATTTAGCTTAGAGTTTTAAACTACGAATATTTAGCAAGATAAATTCAAAATGTTCTAATCGTGTATGTAAATTCGTTAGCTATAGCTATCTATTAATCATGGAATTGACTTGAATTGAATTGAATTGAATCCATTATTTAGAATTAACCAACTGTTCAATTTTCAATTCTAAAGCAGCTAGTCTTTCATCTTTATCAAGATTTGCAGCTTCCAATCTTGAAATAACTTGTTCTAATCCAACGATAACTGAACTTAATTTTTCAATTGAACCTTTTAATGTTAATGGGTTTGAATCTGTAGTAGTGGATGTTGCTGAAGATGGTTCTTCTTTAGCAATAGTTTTAGCAGATTCTTCTTTCTTTGGCTCTTCTTTCTTTGGATCTTGTTTAACAGCTTGTTGCTTAACTGGCTCTTTTTTTGGTTCTTCCTTAACTATAGGTTTTGTTGCAACAGGAGCTTCGATTTTAACTGGTTCTTTCGCTTTAACAACAACATCATCTTCATCATCCCAATTTGATTCTTGTTCAAATGATTTATTCTCATCCAGATCAGCAGCTTTTTGTAACAGGGAATTAACCTCATCTTTTTGTAACAAATCATCAACTTTAGTTTTTGGTGCATTGAAAGCTGGTAATGTTTCCTTTGGTGATTCAATTTCCCTTGGTGACTCTACTTTCAATGGAGTTGGTGATTGTGTTTCTGGAGTTGATGCTTCACGTTTGGCTGGTTTCTGAGCTTCCGAAGCTGTGAAAGTTGGTTCTGATCCATCATATAATGATTCCATTGAAAATAAAATTGGTCCATCAACAGATTTCCCTGAAAACCACTCATGGGCTTGTAATGGTGCCTTATTTGATGGTGCATCTGGGTAAAGATCATCCTGGAAAACTTCGGCTTTTCTTGGAACAATAAATGAAATTGGTTCAATTAAATTATCTTTAACGGTTTTATAAATTTTAGCAACTTCATTTTGTTGCACATTCATTGTTCTTTTTGGTGCAAATGCTAAACCTCTTTGAGCTTCAATCGATTGATATTCTGATAATTGAAATAATTCATCATCTTGGAACTCGAAATAACGAATATTACCGTCACCTTTACCTCCAACATACAAGATATTAGTTGAATCATCATAGAATGGGACCAAAATACCTGCAGAAGAGTCAACAGTATAAAACCCACCAATAGGACCTTTACTAATATCAGAAGAATCCCAAACACCTAATTGACGATCTGATAATCTATCAAATCCAGTAGTGGCAATTCTATCAGAATTACCCATCCAAACTGCTCTTGAATTTTTAGCACCTGAATGACCAGCACCTTCACTAACAATTTTATTTGCTCTAATATCCCAAACTCTTAATTTACGATCTCTTGAAGTTGTTGCTAATAAATTACCATTATAGTTAAATGTAAATGAAGTGACTAAATCTTTGTGAGCTAAAGTGATTTTGTCCTTACCGTTCTCAACATCCCAGATCTTAACGGTATAATCCAACGACGAGGTAGCTGCAACATTTTCAGCAGTTGGGTGGAATTGAACATGCCCAATTTTTCTTTTATGTCCGGTATATAATGCCACTGGAGCGATATCCATTGGATCACCATTTGAATCCAAATAATCAATAAAAGAATAATCATCTGGGATCTTCCACAGACCTAATTTACTATCATCAGAACCAGATATGATAATATTATCATTAAATGGATTAAAATCTGTATCTAGAACAGTGGCAGTATGACCTCTAAATAATGGGACTTTATCTGGAGCTTTCCCAACTTCATCAACTGGGATCACTGCAAATGCACCACCACCAGAGGCATTCCAATTGACTGAAACGTATTTACCATTGGCCTAAATAAACAAAAAAAAAGTTGTTGTTAGCTTCTTAGTAGTAGGAAACCAAAAAAAGGATGATACAAACTTTGATTAAATTTGAGTCCCATGCGTTAGTGCTGACTTTGATATTGTCATAGCAGAGCTCTTTCTTAGAAGGTTGGCCGTAAACATGACGGAACTTGGAGGCACGAACGAATTTCCCACTGGGTTGTTGTATGTTAGTGAATGTAAACAAATGGGAAATAATGCGTTTTGAACCGTTTGGAATCAGGACAAAAGGCTATCCTGGTAATTTATGGACGTACCTCATGCTCTGTAGTGGTCTTTTAGTGGTTTTAACGAATGATTTTGAGTGTTAAAGTTGCTTTAAAAAGTTGTAAAGAAAGATTGAAAGTTGTTTATTTTTATTACAGGTGAAATTTGCGATTTTGATGAATTTGTTTGAACAGAAAATTGAGAAATTTGGGGCAATTTACGAGAAAGAAACATGATTGAATCTATGTGAGTGAGAGTATACTGTTGTAAAGGATTGATAAGTTATATATGTTTTTTATCCGGAGAGAAAAGAGCTTCAATTGAGCAAGTTATGATTGTTTTTATTTGAAAAGCAGTCAACCGATGATACCAACTTTGCCAATTAAACAAGTAAAGATTAGCAAATACCTCACAGCTGTATCACCCACAAATGACAGGCAATTAGTTTTGATTGTATCGTTGTAGACCTCAAAATCAAAGACTTAGAGTACAATCAATTCTGAATTAGTACCACAACATAATACCTCACTTGTACCAGTTTTCATCAGCTTAAAACACAATGAAACCACATCCTCATTATGTAGGCATTCTATTGTACCACAGTAGCCATTTATATCCCACAAAACACGTCTTTATCACACTATATTAATTAATACCAAATTATACCAAAATGTATCATTTCTAAATCCTCTTAAACTACTTGTTTCTGGTCCAAATTTTTCGCTGAAAGTCACACACATAACAGCCAGCTCATCTCTAGTACCACCTCAGTCATCTAAACCACCGAAAAAACAGCTTGAAACGCTGCGAAAACTTGCCGAAACAACTTTTTTTGTCAAAATTTCAAAACAAAACGCGACTACAAGAAAACTCGATGAAGGAAAAAAAAAAATTGTGTTTTTTTTGGAAGTCAAAAAGCAACAAATTTTGTCTTGAAAAAACTGTTTTCTGCTGCTTTAAACGCTTTGAAAGCTGGTTTATCGTGCTCTACGCTATTAGTTTGTGCAGTGTGTGTTTTTCAACCGTTCCAAAACACCCTTTTTTTTTATTATATTTCTTCATTTCGTCATTTCGAATTACACAATTAATTTGTGTACAAGAGACTCTTATTACTACTAGAGTCAGCTACCAGCTATGTCCTCCACTGCTACTCCACAACCGCAGCAGCAGCAGCAGCAGCAGGATAATACAGACGCTGAATTTGTGGCGATCTCAGAGCTTCTCAAGCGGTCGCATGCTGCTCCAGACGACAATGCGTTACAACTGGAAGCTTTGCAACAGTCTCTGAACTACCTGAGTGCAAGAAACAACAACAAGCATTGGTTCTGTGATGCCAAAATGTTCAATCCAGCAGTGCACCTGCTAATACTTTTCTCATTGGATCAAGAAGAAGTTAAAGATATTTTACCTTGGATTAAGCAAGGTTATGAAACATCGTTGTCCAGTTGTTTGAAATGCGTTGGAATGTTCCATAGAGGAAGAGCTAAATTGACAGAAAGATTCTTGAAAAGAGATGGCGCTGATGCCCAAGGTGTTGAGAAATTTAATCATATAGTGCTTTCATGGGAAGCTGATGCTCTTTACACAAGATTTGCAAATTTATTTCAACAGTATAGAAATAACGGTGATCCAGCTGAGGTACCACTACCGTTACTATTGTGTTTTGGAGAATGTCTTTGTGGTCCTGGTGTGCTTCGGGTCAATCGTCAATTGAGAGAATTGTTTGATGATTTCCACTATAGATTGTTGGTGAAGAACCATTATTTCATTCAAGAGATCAAAGTAGTGGCTCCTGGAATCATCTTTTTGTTGTTCGAAGGGAACAGTGTGGAAAAGAAATGGGCATTCCAGATGATTGGTAAACTTAGAGCACATCTAGATGAAGAAATGGCCAAACAGGCTCAATTGGATTTGGATAATGAAGGTAATGAAGTTGATAATAATAATGATAATAATAATAATAATAATGATGCAAAACCACGATTCAATAAACCATCACCAACGTCTGAATGTTTGGAAGAGTTTAAGATACATTTGATAGACGTGCAAAGACCAGACAAGTTTAGTGAAGACTCTCTAGAGCTTTTCTATAGAAATATGCTTGCAATTATTGGTTGTTTCAATGCTACTTCAATAATCAAAAATTTTGACTCTTCAGATATACTGTCGATAATAGAACAGTCTTTACCTTTTGAAACTTGTTCATTATTGAAACTATTACAAAAACACATTATGTCTGGTCCTGATAAACCATTACCATATCTTTTGAGATTTCTAAAACACATTTTATCAGAGATTAAACAGGAATATTGGCAAAGAATTCATCCTTTCATCTTTTACGACGTCTTGGATTCTGTTTTGGGGAACCCACACTACATCAAAAACCTCAGTTTACTACCAAATGAAATTATACCTCCAGATGAATTAAACCCAACAGCAAGATTGGTGGATTTAGTCTCATGGATTGAACCTTTTCTAGCAAGTTTAACAATTTCACAACGACAACAATCATTGAACAAATTATTCATCAAATTCACTCGTATCACCGATAATGAACCTGATTTACCAGAATCAAATAGAGCCTCAATTTATAAAAGAGCTTGCCGTCATTTATCAGCGGCTCTAGAGTTACCAAACCAGTTGTATTCACCATCTTTCAAAAATGAATTGTTAATCAGAGGTGATTCAAGAGTCGCATTTGATCAAAAATTAGGATCGATTTTGAACTATGCTGCTGGTAAAGCTGTCATATTTTCAGACCACGTTAATGATCAATTGAAAAACTCAGCTGTTCAAGTCACTGCAATTGAATTGGTTTGTAAAGCTTTGAGATTTGATATTTCTCTTTTAGCGGAAAATTCTTATGATATTCGTCCTGATCCAAATATTAAACCTCAAGATCAACCAAACGTTGATTTCAGACCAATTGTTGAATTGAAATTTAATCCTAACTTCTTAAAGAATTTATTCAAAACCAATTTTTCTATCGAGTTGGAATTAGCTTTTCAGATCTTATGCTCATTGGAAAATGTGTCTGGTATCAGTCCATACCCAGGTTCAGGAAGACAAGAAGCTGAATCAATTGAATTTTTAGGTTTAATCAAACAGTTCCTATTATCATTCAGTGATGTTGATGTTAAACAATCAAAACAAATGTTATCAAATAAAAAAGCATTGAGTGGGTTTTGGTCATGTATTTTTTCATCGGACACAGAGTTATATCAATCTGCAGTTGATGTTCTGTATCAAACTTTTGATGTTGTTGGAAGATTAGAAGGTGTTCATGAACTTTTAAGTAATAATATGGAAGCTTGTATTGAAGCTATCAATAACAATTTGAAAAATTTAACAGCAATCAAGTTTTTTGAACCATGTCCAAGAGCTGTTAAAGTTTTAACAGATGTCATTTATGGATTGAATAATAAAAATGATGGTTTATTTCTTAAATCTGATGAATTTAATCCAAGATTAAAAGAACATTTGTTGATGTTTTGGAAAGTGCTATGGAACTTTCTTGATTTTGTCTTTGATAGAACTGTCAGTTGGGCAAATAAATATGCATTAAATGAATTAATTGAATTTACAAGAGATACCATTGATTTATCAAATCAAGTTTTAGATTGTTTTAAAACTATAAACTCTTTTAGTTCCAACAGTCAAATCGTTCAGATCACAAACACTTTCCCACACATGCTTATTTGGTTAAGATTAAGTGATGAAGGGTTGTTGGCTTCTTGTGTTGAATTGATTTTCAAGACTATGGATTTGGCCACTAGTTATGAATTGACCTTTGATTCAAATATTATCAGTTTATTAGCCAAATATGCTACAAAGGCAAAAGGTCATAGCAATAAATTAACTGATGAACAACGTGAAGATATTTTGTTGAGAATCAGATCTCTTGATGAAGAACTAGTGAACAAGATCGTTAATGAAGCTAATGAGCTTAGAAGATCAAAAGAACCTACTCCTGTTGTGGTATTATCTGATGATGAATCATCCACTCCAAAACCTTTGGGATCTTCTTCAATGTCATCACTTGCCAAACCAAGAAGTGGTCAACTCAAAATTGATAATTTTGGTAGTCTATCAAGAAACCCTAAATTGGCTCCAAACACCAAAAAATCGAGCTTACCATTATCTGCTTTAGAGCAAGCTCGTAAACAATTAAATGAAAGAAAAATCATTCATCCTGGTGGAACTTCTGGTTTTAATTCTAAAAGAAGAGCTACAAATAAAGATGATAGTAGTTCAGATGATGACGATGATGATGAAGATTTAAGTCCTCATGCATTATTTGGTACTGGTCCAAAGAAAGTTCAAAAACCTATGGGTATTACTGTTATCGAAAACGAGGCAAGTTTACGTGAAGCAAGAAGAAGAAGAGAGAAAGAAGCTAAGAGAAGAGAAGAAGAATATTCAAGATTAAGATTGAATGTTAAATTGGAACCATTATACAACAGTATTTTAAAATGGTCATATAATCATGATAAAGATTATCCTGATGAAGAACCTCCTGTCTATAAATCGGTCGGAGATAAATTCAACAATTCACAAGATTACATTAAAACTTATCAACCGTTATTGTTACTTGAATGTTGGCAAGGTATTGTTGGTTCTAAAACAAGAGAAGCTGAGAAACCATTGAAAATTCAAATTTCATCTAAATCCTCAACTGATATGTTTTTTGAAGTTTTCGTTTCAATTACAAGAAATGAAATGAATGAGTTCAAGTTTAGTGATTCTGATTTGGTTGTTTTAGCACTAGATTCAAACCCAGAGAAAAAAAATAATAGAGCTTCAGATATCAAGAATGCCAAAATTTCATGTTTTGCTAAAATCCATGAGATCAAAAGAGTTAAAGGTGATGCACTGGATATTACTTTAAGAGTCACTCGTACTTCTTCAATTTCTTCATTTTTAGCACCAACTGTCCCATTATTGATGATGCGTGTTATGCAAATGACAACAATTGAAAGAGAGTATTCTTCATTACATGGGTTGAAATATTATAATCTTGCTGAACAGATCTTTTCAGCTACTCCAGATAAACCAGAAGAGTTATCAAGTTCTGAGTTATCATTGGTTCAAAAAACTTATAAAGTTAATGAATCTCAAGCAAGAGCCATTGGTTGTTCAATTAAAGCTGATGGTTTCTCATTGATTCAAGGTCCTCCAGGTACTGGTAAAACTAAAACTATCTTGGGTATCATTGGTTATATGTTGTCAAGTTTTAGAGCAACAAATACAATCGTTGTGCCAGGACAGAAAAGCGAAGGTAATAAAAACCGTAAAATTTTAGTTTGTGCTCCAAGTAATGCTGCTGTTGATGAATTGGTTTTACGTTTGAAAGATGGTATTATGAACTCTAAAGGTGAGAAATACATTCCAAAATTGGTTAGATTAGGAAGAACTGATGCAATCAACTCTGCAGTTAAAGATATGATTTTGGAAGAATTAGTTGAAGCGCAATTATCATCTTCAAGAGATAACAGTAATAATGCAAAAAATAATATTCAAGAGTTATTGGGGAAATTGAATGTTGCTAAAACCAAGTTAAAAGAGTATCAAGATCAATTACAACAAGCTGAAGTTGTTAAAAGAGATGTTATATCTGATGAGAAAAGAAAAGTTCAACTTGAAATTAGAGATATTAGTAAAAGACTTGATGAAGAACGTGAAGCTGAAACTTCAAGATATAGAACCAATGAAATCAACAGGAAAAACATTCAAGCAAGAATCTTGAATGATTCAGAAATCATTTGTGCTACATTATCAGGTTCTGCTCATGATATGGTTGCAAATATCGGAATTAAATTTGATTCTGTCATTATTGACGAAGCTTGTCAATGTACTGAATTATCTGCAGTGATTCCATTAAGATATGGTTGTAAAAGATGTATTATGGTTGGTGATCCAAATCAATTGCCTCCAACGGTGTTATCATCAATTGCAGCAGATTCTAATTATGATCAGAGTTTATTCGTTAGAATGGCTAAGAATGTTGAACCAATTTTACTTAATGTTCAGTATCGTATGCATTCATCAATTAGTAAATTCCCATCTTTGAAATTTTATAAAGGTGAATTGAAAGATGGTCCAGATATGGATAAGATTACAGCTAGAGAGTGGCATAAAGAATCCAATTTCCCGCCATATAGATTCTTGGATATCTCTGAAGGTAAACAATCTCAAAATATGAAAACTTTATCATTTGTTAATAGAGAAGAAGTTCGTAAAGCTTTGAGTTTAATTGAAGAACTCTTCAAGAAATTCCCTAAATTGGATTTCACTAATAAAATTGGTATCATTACACCATATAAAGAACAATTTAGATTGTTACAAAATGAATTCATTAGAAAATATGGTAACAATATCAAAAGAGAAATCAGTTTCAATACTATTGATGGTTTCCAAGGTCAAGAAAAGGAAATCATTATTATGTCATGTGTTAGAGCAGACCCAAGTAAACCAGGTGTTGGGTTTCTAAGAGATTATCGTCGTATGAATGTTGCTTTGACAAGAGCTAAATCTTCGTTATGGATTTTAGGTCATCATGATAGTTTGGTTAAAAACGAGTTATGGTTTGATTTGATCGAAGATGCGAAAAAGAGAGGCATGTTTATCAGTTCAGGTGCTGGTAAGATAGAGAAAAATAATGAAGTGTCTAATACTTCTAAGAATGGTTCTCGTACAAGAGGAGATGATTCTGAACCATCGGAAAAAGATAATTCACCGCCATCCAAGAAAGTAAGATTTTCTGATTCAAATGATGATGATAATTCTGAATCTTCAAGTTCACCATCTGCATCTGAGAAAGATTTATCTAATGGGACAAAACCATTATCTAGTATCTTAAAACCATCATCAAGTGGGGTCATGAAACCTTTGAATCAATCATCAAGTGGATCAAGCAAACCACCAACTGGACCTAAATCTAATTCAGTTTTCATTAATAAAAAGAAACCAGTTTTTGGTAAGAAACTAATCCCTGTCATGTCAACCACCTCACCTACACCAGTCAATAATACAAACTATTTCAATTTGAAACCATCAAGAAGCTCATCATTACCTGCAGTTCATTCAACGAATAACCACCCACCTAATAATAATAATAACTACAATCATAACAACAATAATTATAACAATTATAGAAATAACAACAATTACAATAACAACCCAAACAATTCAGCATCAAATACATCACAACCACATAGATCTGGTGTATTACCAAAAGCTCCGGGTTCCTATTCTAATAAAAATAGAAGAAAGGGAGGAGGAGGAGGAAGTGTTTTCATTCCTTCAAGAAAAAGACCTAATTAGTCAATTTACATATATAAATATCAAAATTAAAAACAGTTCATGCATTTCATTATTGGGTTATTACGTAGTACTAAGCATTTATAGGTTGTAGTGTTATAAATCTTAATCATTTTTTTTGGATTTATTCAAACTTGACTTGAATTTTTGAGAAATTGGATCAAAATTTCCTAGTGATGTTGCTAGTGTAGTTTGAGGAGGTGAAGATGATATAAAATCTGGGGCCGGTAGTTTACTATTTTTAACAACTATTTGTGGTGGTGTACCTGCGGTTGTGCTGATAGTTTCTTGAGGTGGTGGTGATTTATTCCCAGTGATTAAATTCAAACCGGTTGTTAATGTTGAGATTTCTGTGTTAAATAGTTGTGATAATTGAGGATCGAGTTTCTTGAAATTAGATTTCTTAGATGAGAGTTGATTTAAAGTGGTTTGAAGATTGGATTCAATTTGGAATTTGATTTGGTCTTTTGATGCAGTGGATGAGGTGGATGATAATAATTGTGATAAATTTGTTTCAAAATCTTGTAAAATTGAAGATATGTCTTCCCATATAACTGAACTTTCTTCTGATTTCAGATGTTGTGAATGTGTTGTTGTGACATTATCTTTAATAGAATCAATTTCAAGTTGAATCATTTCTAAGATTGGATGAATATTGGCAATTTTTGTCTTGTTCATACTGAAAAATTGTTTAGTCACTGATGATGGTTTTTCTGTGTTGGTTGTGCTATTTAAAAACTGATTGACTAAGCTAGTTTCTAAAGAATTTAGATCGTTTAAAGATTCGATGAATGGAGCAGATCTACTTTCAATTATACTTTGAGATTGCAAGATTTCGTTTTCTAAGATCTTTCTTGAATCTTTTAATTGTGTCAATCTTTTCTCCAAACTGTTAATTTCATTGTTAATTTCCAGCTCTTTTGTCTTCAATTGAGTCAATCTGGAACCTTCTTCGTTATCAACAGATGAAATTTCTTTTAATTTTTCATTGAGTAAAGTTTTATCAGTTTCAATGTCATTGATTGATAGAAAGATTTCTGCCTTTTCGTTGTATTGTGTTGTATAGATTTCATGTTTGGACTGATATATCAATGCTAGCTTATTAAAACACTCTTGAATGTTTTTACGCAGTGATTTGGTAGAATTTGATCCCTTTTTCGATAGCTGTTCGTGTAAATGAATCAGTTCTGCTAGTTTCTGCTTAATGAACAACTCTTGTTCCGTGAGATAGTGCAATGGGTCTGTGTTGTAATGTTGCTGTGTCGTGTTTTGTCCACTGTAATTGAATTTCAACTTTCCCATAATCGAACTTGACAAGTCGTTGATATCGTTTAAAATGCTGAATTTCGGTTGGAACAGTGTTGTTTGTGCCAGTGGTGTATCCTCTTCTTCATCACTCTGTGGTAATGGCTGTGACATTTGCAGATGTCTCAGAATGTTGTTGTCATCATCAGAATTAATTTCATTGTTGTTTTTATCGCTGAAATCTGTCTCATTTGGCGTCGTTTTTTGAGACAGCATACTTTCTGTAATTTCCTGCTCATTGCTCACAGACTCAGCCATCTTGGCCACTCAATTTTGGAACTTCTGAAACTCTTAGAATTTCTGACACATTCAAAATATCAAAAATATTGGAATTTTTTGGTGATTTTTTGTTTTCTTTTAAAAGGAGAGAAAAGTTGGAAAAAAAAATCACAGCTTTTGCCACTTTGTTGAGTTTCAAGTTGCAATTCAACGTTGGGAATTCAGCAATTGGAGCAGATAGTTGTGTTTTATTGGCGAAGAAGTTGCTTTACGAGTTTAGTTGGCGTTTCAAGCATCAAAATTGATTGATTTTTGACCTCTCAACTTTCCAACCAGATACAAAATTCATATACCAATGTCGTTGTTCTTTAAATCACCACTGGACCTGGAGATCAGGCTTGAGAAGGAAGATAGCAGAAAGCAAGCTGAAGTGAAAAATGCACAGGGGAAGAAAGAGTCTTTCCCCATCTACGAGGACGGAGAAACAGTTGCTGGAACAGTCACCGTGAGAGTGAAAGATGGTAAAAGAGTTGAGCACACGGGGATCAAAGCACAGCTGTTTGGGTCAGTTGAAAACTCTAATGGCACTAAAGATCATTTCCTGTGTCTCAGCCATGACTTGTCTCCAGCTGCTGAGCTCACACATAGTGAAACTTATCAGTTCAATTTTAAAGATGTTGAGAAAAGATATGAAAGTTATAGAGGGAAGAACGTTAGTGTTACGTACTATGTGAAGATTACTGTGATGAGAAAGAGTGCAGACATTGTGAAGTCCAAAAAATTCTGGGTGTATTTATACAATGGACCAACAGATATTAAAAAATCCATCAAGTTAGATATCGGAATAGAGAACTGTTTACATATTGAGTTTGAGTATTCCAAATCTACTTATAGCTTGAAAGATGTTCTAGTGGGAAGGATCTATTTTTTGCTTACTAGACTGAAGATCAAACATATGGAGATCTGTATAATAACTAGAGAAACAGTTGGAGCAGCACCAAACCAGCTGACTGATTCCAGTACGATCAGGTACGAAATCATGGATGGATCTCCAGTGAAAGGAGAAACAATTCCAATCAGAATGTTTCTAGGAGGTTATGACTTGACACCAACAACCAAGACGAATTCTTTTAGTGTGAAGAATTACTTGAGTTTAATTATTATTGATGAGGATGGAAGAAGGTATTTCAAGCAGTCTGAAGTGACGCTGTATCGTGGTAAATAGAGATGATTAGATTGATATTGAGACTGATATTACGAGTTCTAGATAGATGAGATTGTAAGATAATAAATATAATGAAATGAATTGAATTGATATTGAGATAAAATTATGAGTTTTTTTGAAGTTAATTGACTCAATTTAACTGCTTTTTTTTTTGCCATTTTTTGGATGCACACCTATAAGCAACACTAGACAACAGTGCAACACAACAATGCGCTTTAAATCCTCAGCTATTCAATATTAATTAATTCTCAATTAATTGCTTAAATTTCCGGGTAACTTTTCTTTTCTGTTTTGAAAATTCCTAAAAATCACAAATTGTGGAAAAACGAGAAATTTTGTTTGAAATTTTGATTTCTAGAAAGAGTCTCAAATCGTTTCAAAAAGCTTTCATTTCTGCTTCTGTTGCTGCTCAGTGTGATTCACGAGGTGTGTTTTACTGGGAATTTTTTTTTTCAGCCGGTTTCAAAGCTTCATTAGAGCCAATTTTCACTACAGTTTTCCCTTTTTTTGTGTGGCAAAAAATAATTATGAGTTCGGTGCTTCCTAGTTCCTTTTCATGGGGATTCAGTCCTAAAGTGCCAGAAGAGAGTAGTACCAGTCAGCAAAATACAGGGTTTTCCTTTGCACAGGTCAAGTTTGACTCTCCTCAACAAACTTTCAACTCAAATTCAAGCAATAATTCTTCGAAATTAAGGAAAAGAATCCATGATAATGTTGATTGTGATGATGATGATGATGAATTGGATCAATCTTATGAGTCAAACTCTCCTTCAATTAGAAAATATCACAATATTGCCACTTTAACTAATAAAAAAGACAAGTTCCGTGTTGCTAAACATCAATCTTCAAATAATAATAACTTCCTCAATATTAAAAAATCTAAAGTTCCTAGAATCATTGGTCAACCATTGCCTCCAAATAGAATAATTGAAGTGTTGGATAAATCAAACTTACAATCGTTATTAACAAATTTGATAAATTTACATCCGGATTTGACTCAAGATATTTATAAATGTTCACCAAAACCAACAATTTCTGCATCAATTTTAATTCTTGAGGATAAAATCCAATCTGTGTTGAATGCATTACCATATAAAGTTGATCAAACATCAGAATATGCATATCTTCGAGTCAAACCATTAATTGAAGATTTTTTAAGTGCATTATCTGACTATATTTTACAATTTTTACCACCAATTGAATCAAATCCAATCAACACATTAGATTTCTTAGATCAAGCTACATCATTATTACATAAATTACCAAATTTCCAATCATTATCAAACAACTATTTTAAAATCATGGCATATGAACAAATTTCAAATACTTGGTGTATTTGTTTAAAAGAATTTTTAAATTCAAATGAAGATTCAAATCATACAGTGATTTATTTGATTAATAACAATTGGGAATCTAAATTGAAAAAACATAATGAATTATCTAAAAATAATTCATTGTTAAAAGTTTTAGAATTTTTCAAAGATGAAATTTTATCAACTTTTAATCAAGATAATAATAATAACTTGATTTCAAATTATCAAAATTTTAGTATTAATAATAGTCCAATTGGGTTCAAGAAAAATATTTTGGATGGGTTTAATAGAATTTGATTGAGATGATTTTTTATAAAGATTATATTGAATTACACTAAGAGTATCATTAGAAACACTGGCTTATTATTTGGGATTATTTTTTTATTATAATTATTACTATTTGAGTTTATTTATATTTTTGCATATTCATTAAACTTTACAGTCATTACGGTACTACATCTGTAATTTATCAGTAGATAACAATGTGATTATAAACTATAATTTACTTATTTTTTATCGATAGCTAAAATGAAAACGTTATTAAAAGCATAAATATTGAAATTTGATAGAATTTTTTTTGCTAAACTAGCTTATAACTAGAGTTAATTAATTTAATAATTAATATAATTTAGAAAAAACCATTACCACAAGACAAAGCGCAACAGAATAGACACCGGATGATACCAATATGACTAGTGTGACACCACTTTTTGCTAAGGATAATTTATAATCATCTTCTGTTCCTTCTTGATTAATTAGACTATCTGTTGTTGTGGAGAGTAAAATGTTATATGCAACTTTATAAGTCCAATTTGGTAATAGTGGGTGGTCACCAATCATAAGACGTTCAACTGAATAAACTTGGATATAATGAATTGATGTCAATATAGCAAATGAAATAAATAAACAAAATGGCCCATTTATTTTGGCGGTTCTTCCAATTCCTTTAAAGAAACTCTTAATATAAAGTTTTCGTCTTTTAAAGATATTCAAGGAATTCAAATGCTGAGTAGATAAACAAATTAACAGAACAGGGATAAGCCCTAAATGGGTTAGAGCAGCCGCCATAAAGATAAGCGCTATTAAATAAAAAAACCCTTTTTTCAAAAAGTTGTCTTCCAGGTTCTGACGTTGTAAACGTTGTTCTTCTTCTAATTCTAAACCAACTTCGTTTAGTTGTTGTAGATGATCTTCATCTAAACGCTGGGCAAGTTGGATTAAAGCAATTAATCGTTGTTGTTGTTGTTGTTGTTGTTGTTGTTCTTGTTGTTGTTGTTGTTCTTGTTCTTGTTCTTGTTGTTGTTCTTGTCCTTGTTGTGGTGGTGGAGGTGGTGGACGAAGTAGTAGTGCTGCAGGTGGTGGTCGTAGCAATTCTAACGGAATATCATTACGATTATTTTCTAAATTGTTTTCTAATTCATCCATAATGTGATATTATAATAATAAATAAGTGATCCCTGTTCTGTGAATATTGAAAATAATAAACTGGTAGTGAAACTAGTTGACACCAATAATGTGATCCTAACTAGTGGAAGCTTCAAAAAAACAGTAAACTAGCCCCACGGTGCACCTTGTAATTTTTATATTGAATGTAATGTAGTTTTGAATATTCTTTATCTGTGGACTTATAGTTATACCTTCTGTATCAAATTGAAATGTAGATGAGATTAATATTGTTTGATACCAATCTGAAGTTAAAGATAAATCATTGTCAACAATATATTAATGACAGTTGAATATTGATTCTTATTAAGAAATAATAATATTGCAGGGTGAAAGGCTATAGCGTAGTCGCTTAGGATGATGGTTGATATTTGACAGTAAAATGTAACTTCTGGAATTATGTATACGTGTAACACTTGAGCAACGTATCTTTTAAAGAAACCATAAAGAGGACGAACACGGTGAGATATATAGTAAACAAATAGATAAACAAATAAACAATTTATGAATAATTAACAAATAAACGTCATTGTTTATAATTTATATGTATGTACTATGTACAATATTGTACGTAACTGTCAGAGAGGGTATCTCTGATGTAACGGATATCTGCTGATCACAGTCATCCGATACCGGTCGGCCTCGGCCGAGTACCGATAATTATAAATAGAGCTGAACACCCACCTACCACCACTTAAGAAATATACGATTCCTAGGAGTTCATCTGTAGGTCTAACAAGCTAACAAGCTTGGAAACCACAGGATCTCAGCGACCACTCTGATTCTGACAGTTAGTAGATTTAAAAAAATTAACCAAAGGTCGCAAAAAAATTTCGCTCTAATTGCAATTTGCAGCTAAACCGCAAGCTGTGCTAGTGTTAATTGTGAATAATTGTGCGAATTCACTCTAGCAGGAAATTATATTAATTAAAGTAAATATTTATGTTACATCTCCTGAAGTTCAAGTTAAATAGTCATTAGCAAACGTCTCAGCTCGAGCATAATTATTCGAACTTCGACAACAATTATGGGTGTGTTAGGTTTATTTTCGACAAATGGTATATTTTCAAGTTCACCACTAGCTAGCAAGACGTCTACAGCTGGTAATATAAAGGCAATAAAAACACTTCCGGAATTACAATATAAAGTTCTCTGTGATGAAGCAAAAGTGAATATTTTCCAACCATCGGAATCAACGTCTTGTATAGGAAGAGTCATTACATTACAATCACATATTTTGATAGAAATAGACTTGAAAGATTTAATTCAGCTAAAGGATCGTATTGATATGGAAACAAAATACAGTGGTAATACACAACAGAGTGAAAAAAAGACATGGTACAACTTATATGAAAGTGAAACAGTTGTGGAAATCATAATATCAAAGAGATTTGTTGGAAATGTGCTAAGAACTGATATTTCAATTAAATCAGTAACAAAATTCACATCCTTAATTGATCGGATTAATGCCATGAATAAACCTGCAGTGGAAGAACCACCACCAGCTTATTGCACCAGCAACAGAGAAACTGAACGTTGGCATTCTTTGATTATTCCTTTGAATCGAATAAGGTCAAAATCACCATGTAGCTTTTTTGAACTTTTACCTAATAGTTATAATTATTCAGATACTTTGAAACCTTCATCTACAACTGGTGATATTTTCTCAGGTTCAAAAACTACTATTTTGATTCCAACAATAGACCAAACAACCAACAGATATGGATTCTTGTTCAAATTTGCAGACAATTCAAGGAAATCACAAGAGAAATTTACTCCTGGATCAGTTACTTCTTTCTCATCATATTTTGATGTTGATATTTTGAAAAGAGATGTTTGTGAAATTTTAGTTTTTCCTTCTTATACTGATTTATTTGGAACAACTTTTGATTTTCAAATAATTCATAATATCACAGTTTGTGGTGTCGATCCATCTTCATTACCTTTGACTGTTGGTTTTAAATCGTGATTTCAATTGAAAAATATATGAGAGGCTTTTTATTACCGAAAGAATTGAATATTAATGACGACAGTTCATGACGTAGTGGTTTCATGTTATTATATATTTTTGAGTGAACAGTAGCTGTATTGATAATTCTTAATTCTTCATGAACTTTCAATATTAGAATCATTTCATGAGTTCAATTTAACTATCAAATTGGTATTTAAAATTTACAGTCATCAAAGAGTATCGCAATAGTTTCTGTGTTTCACAAGTACCAAATATCAATGCAAACACTGTTTACATTCTGGTCTTTGTAAATGTTGGCTTAACATCTCTTACTGAGTGTATAATTGACTGTTAAAACCATGGCCTCTTATGGTCACATGATCAGTCACATGATTAAGCTTCACATTCATCAAGGTGCTCAGTTCGAACCTGAGATGTTCTACGCTAATTTTAACTTAATTCAAATTTCAGATACTTTATACGCTACATATTGTTCAGAATAGCTTGTCCGTAATTTAGTGGCGGATGGGTAATACAAGCTAACTGAGCGAGATGATGGGTAGGAAATTGGAATAACGATGACACTGGGTAAGTGTGGTAACTATAACTTAATAAACAATTACTTATGTTATTCAAACCCTAGTTTCTTTAGAGAAACTATCAAGAGGGATTTAGTACACAATTTATATAGTGTTAGAATAGCAACCGAGCTATTTACTCAATGAGAGCTTTTAACTGAAGCAGTATATTTTAGGATTACTTTACTGTAAATGGTATTTCATCTCAATACCATAACACATATATTGTTTTATAAGCTGATAGGTTTTGAAGCTACTTGATGTATTTATATAGAACAGGAGTATTGCACGTTTAGTTTTTTCATTCTGTAAAATCACTGAAATACACTTACTCGTGTGAAATACATTTCAAACCATGGGTTTACTAAGTCTTTTAAACGGTGGTAATTCAAATTCACCTAACAACTCAACAGCTAATACTGCAAAATCAAATGATTTGAAAAACCTTCCTGAGTTGAAATATAAAGTGCTCAATGAAAGAGCTAAAGTGAATATTTTCCAACCTTCAAAATCAACATGTATTGGTAGAGTCATTACTTTTACAATCACACATTTTAATGGAAATTGATTTGAAAGATTTGATTAAGTTAAAGAAAGATATTGATATGGATTAAACTGATTATGAATATAATAAAGCAGATATAGAGATAAGCCCTAATTCATTATATAAAAATATTAAAACTGAGACTTTTGTCGAAATAACAACCTCAAAGAAATTTATTGGAAATGTGCTTAGAACTGATATTGAAATCAAATCAGTAACAAAAATATTAAACTATTATAAGTATGATGAAATGATAAAACCAACAGTTGAAGAGCCACCGCCAGTTTATGTCAATTTTGATGAAGAAGATGATCGTTGGTGGCCTTTGTGTACTCAACGATATCCATTAAAATCAAAAACATCATATCCTATAGTTGAGCTATTACCTAGAACTCATTTAGGTGCTGTGAATGATGTGTCTTCTTCTTCAACTAGTACTTCAATGCCTTTCACTGGAACAAAACTTATTATGATGACGCCAACAATTGATCCAACAACAGTTAGAGAGAATGGACTGTTGTATAAATTTGCGAAAAAGTCAAAAACTAACAAGAACAACTCAACAAAAATATTTGATCCGAATGAATCGTTTTACTATGATTATGCAAACATTTCAACAAACGGCAAAGAAAAAAAAGGTCCTAAGTCTGTTGTTTCATTCAAACAGTTTCATAATGATGTTTTGAAAAGAGACATTTGTGATATTTTAGTGTTCCCTACTTATACTGATCCATTTGGAACTAAATTTGATTTTCAAATAGTTCATAATATCACAGTTTATGGTGTTGATCCATCTTCATTATCTTTGGATGAGAACAAAACATGATCAGTTCGAGTTCCCGGTAATGTTATTGTCTAGTTGGGTTAATGTATTACATGACTAAAAATCATGATAGTAATTCTGTGTATTTCAAATAAAACAATGGATCTAACCAACCTCTAATCAGCTGTAATCTTCAATTCATCAATTCTTGGTTGGAAATCTCTCAATCTTTTCTCAAATTGTTCCTTAGAAACACCAGCTTCCCATCTTAATGGATAAGCATAATGGTCTTCTGGGAAAAATTTATGACCTTTTTCACGATAAACTTGTTCTTTTAATGAACCATCTTCAACAGCATAATCCTTTTGTGCTAATCCTTTTTTGCGTATCTCAGGAATCAACAAGTCAACAATATCAGTGAAAGTTTCAGGAAACACAATATTTGAGAAATTAAACCCATAAACACCTGATCTATCAACATAATCTTCAATTTGATCAGCAACCTCTCCAGCTGAACCCCAGAAATAATTGCTGAAGAAAAAATTGGTGGCAACATAACGTCTAGTGATAATAGCACCTTGTTGATAAACTTCTCTTTTCTTGAAACTTTCAGCAAGCTGTCTAATTTCTTCATCTTCAACTAAAGTTAAATCTTCATCCCAATCAAATTTAGATAAATCATATTTGGCACCACCTAATTGAACTAAAGTACCATCCAAGTCATGATACGAGGCAATTTCATCAACTTTACGTTTAGCATCTTCATGAGTTTTACCAACAACAACTTTTAAGATTGTAACAGATTTCAAATGGTCTGGATTTCTACCATATTTCTCTTTAGCAATCTGTTTAGTATTCTCAATTTGAGCTTTAGTTAGTTCAGGATTACCACCAATCATAAAGATCAATTCACCATGTTTTGCACCTAGCAATAATCCTTTTTCAGAAGAACCAGCTTGGATAAGTAATGGAATTCTTGAAGGTGAAGGTTCAGTATTTTGAGGACCTGGAACTTTGTAATGTGTACCATCATGATTAATTTCTCTAATCAAATTAGGATCAGAAAACCATCCTTTAGCTTTATCATAAACAACACCATCATCTCTCCATGAACTTAATAATAATTCATACATAACTTGTAAATATTTATCTGCTTTTTCATATCTTAGATTCTTATCTGGTAGTTTCCCATCTGCAATCAACTGTCTTCCAGCTGATGGTAGCGCAGACATAACAATATTCCAACCAACTCTACCACCAGAGATATGATCTAAAGTTGCTAATCTTCTTGCAAAATGATATGGATGTTCAGTTAAAGTGGAACAAGTAATCCCCATAGAAAAGTTTCTTGTTGAAATAGCGACAGCTGCTAAATACGCAGTTGGATCATTCTTAGGGAAATTGTTACCAGATTTTGCAGCTTCACTGAAATTGTATGGACCTTTATAACCACCATAGATGGCCAGTGAATCACCAATGAACAAAGCATGAATTTTACCACGATCTGCTAATTGAGCTAGTTTGACCCAGTACTCTGCTTTATAATATTCACGAGATTGGTCTCTTGGGTTTCTCCATTGTCCTGGAGCATGTAACACTGGTGTTAATGCCTCGAAGAAGTTGAGAATCAATGGTGTTCTTTCAGTCTTTTGTCTCTTTGTTGTAGTCATTTTTATGGCGATACCAGACTATAAAGAAAACCTGTTGAGTAAAAAACATTTCATTGTGTATTTACCATGTTTCCCTTGTAGTGCGTGTGCATTTAGAGAATTTAGAGGATTCGAGTGAGTTGCTGATATTAGAAAGTTTAGCTGATTTGTTTACAAAATTTTTGAAATTGTGTGAAAAATCATGGAATTTTTAAGTTTTGCCACCATTTTTGTGAGTCTTTGGATGTTGCAAGGCTTTTGGAAGTTTGATGAGCTGTGAAGAAACTTGGTTGATTAGTGGAATTAGATGGATGGGATGAATTAGTGGTGTGATTTCCAGCTGGTTGTGTTTTCCAAGCGTTAAAATTGATGGAGTTATGGAATTATTGATATTGCCATTGACAGTGGACTCTGATTGATTGAGAATATTACAAATGCTCTAGGTGTATCTCCACTATTGCTTTTGGTGGTGATGAGCTGCTTGCTGTGAGGCTCTTTCAATGGATGAGAAGAAGCCAGGAATTTTTATCCCAGATTGATTCACTTAATGAGAAATTATTATGACACATAAGTATGATATGAAAGAGATTGAAAGCTCATCGCTTCTAAGTTCTCAGTCACTGAATCTAATAAGAAACATCAATCAAATATGGGACAAGATCATTCCAAACTACAGATGTATGATCTGTATGATGACATTCTAGATGAAATATGTCCATTTGTTCCAGACATTGATCATAAACTTAGCTTTGAGTATATAAAGATTATGAGAAAGATATCACGAGGGTTTAAGAAATATATAGACAAGAGGTATTTTGTGTTTAGCAATTGCTTACCAAGTGTTGCTGATAAGAATGTTGAAGGAATACTGTTTCGTTTTGAAACTTTACAAGACCTGATTGATTTGTTTGTGCTAAAAAGTTTCCAGAATGAGGGAAATCCAGTGGCAACTTTAATTGAGTTTGATTTCAACCGGTTTATCAGATTAATGGCTCAGGATGAATGTGATAATAAATTTGTTGTTGATAAGATTTTGTGCAATTTGGCACTGTCATTTAGCCAAATGTTGACTCTTTTCCGGAATTTCACAATTCATTTGAAAGCTGATAGACATAATGAGGAGTACGCTAAGAGATTTATCAGTTATTTGTTTGAATTTAATTTACCGTTGTTAAAATTCACTAAAAATGATCAATCCACATTTTATAGTTTGGTTCATCCTATTTATAAGATCTATGAAAAATCAATAAGAAAATTACCAAATGAATTGAACACGTCTAGGAATAGGATGAATTTCATCAGCAGAATTTTACAATACAGACGTCCAGCTGATTCACATCTGTTGATACTAGATGTTCTCACAAGTTTACATTCAACTAATGAGAATTTTTCTCAAATTCCGATGATTATAATTCCCAAAATCAATAACAAATTTATAAGATATTTAATTAAAGAATTAAATTATCATTACTACAAGCATTGTATTTTCCAACCGGATTTAATTAATAATGATGAGAAATTTATTGAATTTTTAGGTAAATACATTTTCATTCCTAAACTTTTCACAACTAATGATCAAAAAATGGTTGATTTAAACGTTTCAAAATTGCAATCAGGTACAGTTTTCAATGAAGTTATGCAATCAAGTTCAATTAGACTAAGATTCATGCAAGATCAAGTGAATCATAAGCATAATTATATGTTATTTGTGAACTCACCTTTTCATAAAGATGATGAACCAACTAATAACTCGTTGTTTGGATTAATCAAACCAGAATTGTTGCACCAAAAACTTGTTGAATCCAGTAAAAAGCCAATGATTTGTGGGTACGTTGGTGAATATTCCAAATTTAAAACCAGAAATTATCATGCAATTGATGAAGTGATTGAAGATGATTTGGATTTTGAGCATGGAACTGGTTGTTTGAGTCTATATGAGGATGATGATGATGATGGTCAATGGCAAGATTGTGAAGATCATTATGATCTTAATGTTAAATCCTCGTTCAAGTTTCATAGATTATTTGGAGATTTATCAATGTTTAATTTTATTATTGAGTTTTTCTTTGGATGATTTTTGTAATGATGATGGAATATAATTATCATTAATTTGTGTATCTTTGGATACTCTTTTAATATGGAGGACGAGATGGACTCGAAACTTCTACTGCATTTTATATCACACCAAATTTTCATGTTTTTTTTTTTTATTTGATTTAATGTTCTATCTATTGATTTCAAACTGTACCAACAGTCTATCAACTTGAAATTATTTTGCTGTAATCTTCAATTCATCAATTCTTGGTTTTAAATCTCTCAATCTTTTTTCAAATGCCTCTTTAGAAACACCAGCTTCCCATCTTAATGGATAAGCATAATGATCTTCTGGGAAAAACTTGTGGCCTTTCTCACGATAAACTTGTTCTCTTAATGAACCACCTTCAACGGCATAATCTTTTTGAGCTAATCCTCTTCTCTGTAATTCTGGGATTAACAAATCAACGATATCAGTGAAAGTTTCAGGAAACACAATATTTGAGAAATTAAACCCATGAACACCTGATCTATCAACGTAATCTTCAATTTTATCAGCAACTTCTTCAGCAGTACCCCAAAAATAATTATTATCAAACATATGCGTGGCAATATAACGTCTTGTGATAAGATCACCTTTTTGATAACTTGGTCTAGTCTTATAACCCAATGCGAATTTTTTAACAGCGTCATTATCAGTGATAGTGGTTAAATCTTCATCCCAATCCCATTTACTTAAGTCAAAATAAGCACCACCTAATTGAACTAAAGTTCCATCCAAGTCATGATACGAGGCAATTTCATCAACTTTACGTTTAGCATCTTCATGAGTTTTACCAACAACAACTCTTAACATTGTAACAAATTTCAAGTTATTTGGATCTCTACCATATTTCTCATGTGCGACTTTCTTAGTTAATTCAATTTCAGCTTTAACGTCTTCTGGTGTATTACCACCAAGGAAAATCAATTCGCCATGTTTTGCACCTAACAAGATTCCTTTCTCTGAAGAACCAGCTTGAATAAGTAATGGAATTCTTGAAGGTGAAGGTTCGGTGATTTGAGGACCTGGAACTTTATAATGTGTACCATCATGATTGATTTCTCTAATGGCATCTGGGTTGGAAAAAATACCATTTGCTCTGTCATAAACAACACCATCATCTCTCCATGAACTTAATAATAATTCATACATAACTTGTAAATATTCATCTGCTTTTTCATATCTAAGATTCTTATCTGGTAACTTCCCATCAGCAGCTAATTGTCTACCAGCAGAAGGTAATTGAGAAGTCACTATGTTCCAACCAACTCTACCACCAGAGATATGATCTAAAGTTGCTAATCTTCTTGCAAAATGATATGGATGTTCAGTTAAAGTGGAACAAGTAATCCCCATAGAAATGTTTCTAGTTGAGATAGCAACAGCTGCTAAATACGCAGTTGGATCGTTCTTAGGGAAATTGTTACCAGATTTTGCAGCTTCACTGAAATTGTATGGACCTTTATAACCACCATAGATAGCCAGTGAATCACCAATGAACAAAGCATGAATTTTACCACGTTCAGCTAATTGAGCTAGTTTGACCCAGTACTCTGCTTTATAATATTCACGAGATTGATCTCTTGGGTTTTTCCATTGTCCTGGAGCATGTAACACTGGTGTTAATGCCTCGAAGAAGTTGAGAATCAATGGTGTTCTTTCAGTCTTTTGTCTCTTTTGTTGTCTTCCTTGTGTCATGTTTGGATGGTTGAATGATTATATTGTATAAATCAGAGAAAGGTGATTGAATGGCCATGAGGAATGAAGAGTTTAAGTATACAAAGCTGTGGATTCATTTCAATCATCAATCCAACTGAATCTGTGATGAATCAGGATAATTTGATATTGAGAAGCCATAGTTTGGGCGTCAGCGCTTAGTAATTTGACACAATTGTGTGACACCTCAACACCATTCAGCTCATTTTTGTCTCAATTTGTCTCTCTTAGCTGTAGAACAGTGGTTTGTATGTAGTTTATGGTGGTGGATGTGGCAGTCGTATGATTTGTGGTTGGTGGCTGAGAGGGTGTGGCTGTCGGAGGATGTTACCAAACAGGCATATGAATTAATAATTCATACAAGTCACTATGGCTGTTGTTGTTAATAGTTCTACCTATGAGGATTGAACCTAAAGCACTTAATGTAAACCGAAAAGAGTAATTTGTTGGTCACATGATGCATCACATGACTTTTATAAATGATTACATACAGCTGACTAATAAGTCACATGACCAAACACGTGATTGCAATTTTCAATACCCAACTTTATCACTGTTAGTTATTATGACACCTATTCTACCACCATGTAACTCACCAACCACTGCTCTGCCAGTAACCCAACAAGCACTGCTGTACTCCTCCACTCAACAGCTATCTATTCATACAATAATCTCTCCAATATCTCATAAATAAACCAAGTTCACTTTTCACCCAACCACATGCTACTCAACATTTTGATAATTATTACAATTGCTATGTGCTAATTAATTCTCTCTTTAATTACGTTTCTCTTCATTCTTATACCACTGCACTATACCAATACCACACTAGAGCAACATTACATCATCTATCAGCTATATCATCCTCATCATCATAGACAAACTACCATCATAATCATGTCTTTTCTTTTCAACTGGAATCAACTCAAATCTCTCAATATCAAACAACAGATAAATTCCCTATTATCTTCAACGCCAATCCCACAATTACCAACCACCTCACAACTATCAATCAAATCACTATCATTTGGTGAATCACCCCCAGTCTTCGAATTACTCGATGTAATAGACCTAGATTCAAATAAATTCAAAGGTTTATTTAAATTCCAATATAAAGGTGATTTAAATTTAATAATCAATTCAGATTTCGAGATAAATAAACTACGATTAATTGAATTTGACTCTTTCACAAGACCAAATTTTGTGCTATCTGATAAATCCACTGTGTTACCAGTTGATGTCTCAATTAAAAATTTGAAAATTGATGGGATGTTAACTTTAGTTTATTATAATGGTAAAATCACCATGGTTTTCAGAGATGACCCATTAATTGATCTAGAGTTATCAACTACATTGGATGAATTATTAGATGATGAGATCTCATCAGAGATTAAAACTGAGGTGTTGGATTTAGTTATTGAAATTATCAAACAAGATTTACCTGAATTTCTTCATCATTCGTTGAATTTATTAGATGATGATCAACCTCATGTCACTAACGCTGATAGTGTCGAAGGAGTGTCATATGCTAATATCAGTGTGAATTCACAATTGAACACGAATAATGTGAATGAATTGTTTAATACTTTGTCATTGAAGTCGAATGGGATACCTGATGCAATTCAAAGAGTCTCGTTGGGGAATTATAATGACGTGGATATTAGCAATCATAACTATGCGTCTGGTACGTCTACCAGTGATTATAAAAAGAGAAGAAATATTAAAATCAAGTCCAAAACTAAAATCAAGTCCAAAACTAAATCCAAGATAAAACCAAAGGAATCAAAGAAACAAATTCAAGAAGATAATAATTCAATAGATTCATCAAATTCAACATTGATTAACATAACAGAAAACTCCAATCGTTCAGATCTATTACATAATTACTTAAACAACGAGTATTTGAACATACAAAACACCAACTCGTTCAATAATTATCAACATCCTTTAGATTTACTCAAATTTGATCCTTCTAATTATCATCAATCTTATCCAGCTATAGGTGAAATCAAAGAAGATGAACATGCCGAATTGAAGAGAGTTCATAGACCTTCGTCAAATTATATCAACCTGAATAAAGATTTCATTGAATTCAATGAATTGACTAAATTGCAAAAAGAAAACGATTTGATAACTACAAGTGTTTTCTATGATTGAGTTACATCTATCCATTTTATATGTATATCAGTTATCTAGAAATTTCATAGAATCATTAACATCACCAAATGCATCGAATCCTAAATCATCAAATGCTCCTGTAGAATCTAAATCTTCATCAAGACCTAATGGGATTGCACTAACATGACGAATATTTGAATCATCTTCAATCATTTGAGTGTTTTGACCTTCTTGTATCTGTTCACTAATTTCATCTACATTCTCTTTCGCTTCATTAGCCTCTTCTTGCTTAACTTCTTCTTGTGCTTCCTCCTGTTTAACTTCTTCCTCTTTAATTTCAACTTGCTCCATTTCTTCATCTTCATCTTCATCTTCAACCAATTCAACTTCCTCTTCAAACTCCGCACTCTTCAAAATATCCTTCAATATCAAATTAACTCGTTCACTTATCCCATCACTCCCATCTTTCATCTTCTCACTACTACTACTACTATTATTACTATTATTCTCAGGTAATTGATTCAATATCCAATTTTCTTTCAAAGTTCTAGAAATCGACAACAGTTCTTCCACTAACCGTATTACCATTGATGAATTATACTCTATTTGTAACATATCTGTGCCATGTTCCTCTTTCGAATGAGAATTGGTGGACACTGAAGATAATTGAATTATCGTGATTAATCTTTGTATCAATAACTCTGAATTTAACTCAACTTTTTCTAAACAAAAAAAAAGGTGTTATTATAATTCATGTTAAAAAACAGAGTGCTGTAAGATTTTGGAAACATACTTATCAACGATTCTGAACGTTTTGAATTCATTTTGTTTTGTTCTTCTTTCTTAATATTGTCGTGAAGAAAAAAAAAATTAATGTGAAATAAATTTTGTGGTTGTAAATAAACATTTCTTTCAGGTTGATAAATTGTCCAGGAAAAGCGAGTGAAAGATGAACGAGTTTTTCACGTTGGTTGAAACAAAGACAAACTGTTCTATGGGTGAAGACGGTTGTGTCAACAGTATTTTCAATACATTCATTCATATTCTTTTTTGCGAGGAATCATAACTGACTTTTTTTCCCACTTCTTCAAAAAGATAGAATTGATCTGGCTATTTCCAAACCTGAAACGATTAAAGGGTTCTTGTACCCAGTTGACTCCAAGCAGAAACACAATGTGGTGATGGGCAGAATTGAGGTGGCTAATATGATCCATCAAAATAATGATCGGAAATTTGTTATTGTGGGACCTAATCAGTTGAAGAATTCGATACAGGCAAAACTGTGTTCTTTATGGTTACAACGGTTGAGTTGGGACTTCACTGACTCTAACATTATAGACAATGATTTGAAATTGCCCTTTAACGCTGAACTGTTGGATGAAAATTATCAAAATAATCATCTTAGAATTTTAATGAATCTGAATGTTAATTTTATCACTGGCACAGACGAGGAAGATGAAAAGTCGATAATGACACAGACTATTGCCAAAGGTGTCACAAAGACAAGGCAGGTGTTATTGGGTCTATTGAAAAACGTGCAATTGAATTGTGGAGTTCCGGATTTTATAACTTTTAATTATCTAAATGATATTTTCACAACAGGTGTGGTTGCTGCTACAGATATACAAGTTGAATCTTTCATGCAATTAAGTAGTGGAAGTCCATTCCCAATAGGTTTTAGGTTTGATTTTGGAATTGATCAATTAATGGAGAATTTAATTATTAATGATGATGAATTTAATGATGAGATAATTGAAGAGATTAAATCTGAATTGCAGAAATCTATTGATGCTGTGATTGCCTCTAGTTTGGGAAAACTGTATCTTGGTGTGATGCCTGGCGGTAACGTTGGTATTGTGAGAACCGAAGGAAATAATGATACTTTTATTATAATTCCTGCTTACAAGTTTCTTTATGAGAAAGGTGAAGAGGACACTGATACTGAGAAAGCTATTGCCTTACTTGATCATGTTATACTAGATTTTTTAAATGAAAAGCTAGATAAACCAACAGTTGCTATTGATCTAGGTGCTATAACCAATGATTTGAAAGCTAAAGTTACTCAATTCTTGAATAAATTGATCCTAAATTCCAAGATTATGGACTATACTATTGGTTTCATCATTGATTCTGGTGAGTTTTATGTTGATGATGAAGTTGTTCAGCATTATAAATCTAAATGTGAAACTTTGAGGTACTATACAAGATCTAAGTCTAGGATTAATTTACCATTGGGTAGCAATAATAATAATAATAATAGTTCAGAGAAGAATGGATTTTCCAATGACAATGACGATGAAGTTTCAGATAACAATGTTGAAGAAACACCAAATGAATTCATAATAGATGAAGATGACGATGACGATGACGATTTTTTCACAACAGTGCTATCAGAGCAATTGAAGTCAAAGAAACCAGATAATTTCAAAGATCGGTTCATCTTAAGTTTGAAAAATTCATATTCCAAGCTAAATTCATTGTCTTTATCGTTCACAAAACAGAAGAGAAATGCTTTTAGAGAACAACAGCTGATCAGATACGAACTGCTCATTAATGCAGATGAAACTATCAAAGAGATTAACAGGTTATTGAATCTACGTAAAAATAAAAATTAGAATTCATTTATAAGTTCGTTAATTCATAGTTTATCCATATACATCTTCATAGTAGTAGTAGTAGTCACATAAGTCACAGTCATTTATCATTAGAGATAATCCCTTTATCCAAATTACGTCTATCATCCTCTAAAAAAATCCCTCTATCAGCAGCTTCATCCAAAATCTTTTGTCTTCTGATACTCTCCTCGACGTACATTCTCTCACCAAAATTGATCAACTGTTTATCAGCACCAAAGACACACCCCATTGAGGACCAGGCAACAAGATAAAATGCCTTAACGGGGACTCTAACATTCTTACAAGTCTTACTGAAAATTGTCAAAAAGACACCAGTTGTTAGACCAACGAGTAGGCCTTTTGCTGCTCCGATTGCTCCTGAATAGATGAGTTCGTTTGATAGTTGTGCGACACGGCGTGGTTCGTGGTGGATTGGCTTGATGTTTCCCATTTTCTTGCTTTCTTTCTTCCTTTGATGGAGTTTGAAATATATTCAAATGTGGTGAGATTAAATGAATATTTTTTCTTTGTTATGAAATAAAATAATTGAGAAGAAGCAGAAGCAGAAGCAGAAGAATGCCATCGTTGAGAAGCACGAGAGCCACCAGAGGCCATGATGATTCAGGAGACAAGAAGAATGAAAGTGGTGAAAGAACGGTGAAAAAAGAGCAAGATGAGGATGATCTCGAAGAAGAAGAAGAAGGAGACGGTGAAGCTGGAGCTCAAGGAGCTCAAGGAGCAGGAGAAGGGGAAGAAGAAGAAGAAGCTGAGGAAACCAGGTGTATTTGTGGGCAGATCGATCCACCAGACGAGAGCGGGTTGTACATCCAGTGTGAAACTTGTCATGTTTGGCAACACGGCTATTGTGTGGGAATTGAAGATGACGTTCCAGAGATGTATTGGTGTGAACGTTGTAAACCTGAGCTTCATGTGATATTTGTGACACCGGAAGGGAAAAGAACACAGTACCAGGGACTAACTAGTCAGAATAATAAGAGGAAATCAAGAAGATCAGTTAAAGCTGGCAAAAATGATGTTGAAGTTAAAAAGGAGAAGGAGAAAGAGAAAGAGAAAGAAAGTAGTAGTAGTGGTAATAAGAATAAAGATTTGGATGGTAATGGGAGACGAAGAGAAAGATCTACGTTGAATTCAAGAGAAGATGCAAGGTATGAAGCTTTGATTCAAAGAGTTATGGAAGAAAGTAAAAAAGATGCACAACCTGAACCGGGATCTTCTAGCTCGAGTAGTTCTAGCAGCAGTTCCAGTAGACGGAAAAGAAATGAGCAGGATGATCAGGATAAGGATCATGATGAGTCAAACGCGAATAAAAAACTTAGATCGGAAACTTCTAATACCAGCAATAATAAAGGATTTACAAATGATCCTATAAATTCAGAATCAAATGATTCGAGTTCAAATAAGCATTACTCTTCGTCTTCTAATAACAACAGGAAGAAAACTAAAAGAAAATCACCACCATCTTCAAGCAACAGTAATCAAACTTCCAATAGTCAGAAATCCAGTACAATTGATTTTAATAAACCAACAAAACCAAGATTACCACAATCTAGAACCACAATGAACGAGATGAGGAAAAGAGTTGCCGCTATATTAGAATTTGTTGGTAGAACTCAAATTGATATCTTGAATGAACAAAATGAACATAACGAATTAACGAAGTTTATCGAAAATGATACAGAAAAGGAGAAATATTCGCAAATATTCCAAAATTATAATTCAAGTTTAGAGATGATGAGTGAGTTGACTCGTAAGTTGATAAGTTGGGAAGAGCAATTTGGGAAATTTGACAATTAAACACTTTCATATATTTTATTTGGGGCGATTCTTGACTAAGATCTAAAACTTTGAATAAATGAACTAGTGTTATGAATCGTAGTACCACCAACAACAATTCTAATGTTTTTGTTTAGCTCATTGAATTGTGAAATGACTCTTGCTTCTTCGAACGTAATACCTCCAATTATAAAAATAATCAAATTGGAAATTTTTTCATTCACTAAATTTGAATAAATGTTATCTCCATACGGCGATAACAATGGGAATCTATCCACAGGTAATTGTTTCCCATTAACAACGTTATTTAAAATTTTCTCTAGTCTTGATTTATGTTGCATATAAATATTATCAGTTGAGAATTTTTTCAATTTGATCTTGTCAAAAATTGAAGTTTCAAAATCTTCACTCAATGTCGTTGATGATGACGTGGTTTTAACAATTTTATCAATAGTGTCAATTTTAGCTAATGAAACACCTTGATTTTTCAAAATCTCTTTCAATTTGAGTAAATTATTATTTGGATTATTATGATATTTTAACCCATAGATTGTAACTAATTTGATTTTATACTCTTCCGAGATTGGTGGTTTTAATTGTGGATTATGGGTTGCACCATCTGATGATCTGTTCAATAACAGATTCACTAGATCTTGATAATCATCGTTATTATTATTATGATTATCATTTGATGAAATATTTTGCTCTAATTCACTGATTTCCCATAATCGTTGTTTATTTATAATTGAATCTAACTCTGAGATTAGTGTCATGTGTTTACTGACATTTGTAGATAATTTCTTAAACTCTGGGAACTCCTCAATGAATCTTTTCATATCTTCAATTGAATCCAAGTTTTTATTTGACTTTGTCTTGTTCTTATAAACATTAACATATTCTTTGATCTTATCACTTAAATCTCCAAAATTTAGATACATTGAGTTCTTGAAAAAATCATCTTGTTTACTACTTAGTACGATCTTGTGTAAATCTGGTGTGACTCCTGGAACGTTTGATAAATCAACTGTGTTATTTTCTATGCCAATTAGTTCATGGACCATTGATTGGAAAGTCCAAGGTAATAATAAAGGTGTAATTGGATCGTTTTTCCTATCAAGGATTAGCAACGTTGGTGGTGTTTCTTTCAATCTGAAATCAAATAACGAAGATGAATCTTTCTTAATTTCATAAATTAATTCTCTACTCAACTTTTCAGCCATTTTACTATTACCATCATATCTAATCACCGGTTTAATTTTAAGTGACAGCAACAAGGATCTTATCCCTGAGATTGTAGAGTTCAATCCAGAAACATTCCATGAATTCAAAGCTTCTCCATAGATATTCTTCAAGCCTAAAGAAAATAAATCCTCGTTTATTGTTAGATAATCTTGGAAAATCTCCTCGACTTTAACAACAACTTCCAAGTCATCACTCTCTGCAATTCTCTCCAGTTGAACCTTACTGACAACGTTATTGAAATATAACTCATAACTCGAATATTTAGGGTTTCTTAATTCTTTCAATAGATAGTTGATTGATTCATCATCTGGTCTTAGAAAGCAAATACACTTCAAGTGTCGTAATTTATCTCTGTTTTCGTTGTCAATTGTGCTGATCAAATAGATCTCATGTTCCAATAACTGTGATTGAGTTGAATTCAGTGAGATTATCGAAGTTGTTGTTTTATCTAATAGCAAGACTTTTATCCTTGAGCCAGATAAAATGCTGGTTTCTGCTGTTGCTGAAGATGTGGATTTGGGGGAGTTGACGATGCGGTTGAGGTAGAAATCACCGACTTCGAAAAGGTTCATTGTGTGTTAAATTGGGCTCTAAAGTTGATACATATTAGGAGGAAATTGAAATTTTTTGGGGAGGTTTTTTTTTATGTTACGAACAGGAAATCTGAGAAAAATGAAGTTTTGAAAGAAATTTATTTAGCAGACAGTATGATGTTTTTGGATGGTTGTATTGTGTATTTATTTATGGGTATACTAGTGTTGTTCTGGTGTTTTTAGGGTGGGAATTGAAGAAGTTGGGTGTAATGAGTTTTAAGTAATTTTGAGTAGAGGTTAATTGGTAGACTTATATAGACGAGTGTGCTACTAAGTTAGATATTCATATTCCCAGTTACATTCTCTATCCATCCATACTTTAAACTAAATCAATATCACCCTAAGTCATCTCAATATCAGACAGTTTACAGAATTATTCAAAATTAATTTCATAAATGTCTCAATAACTCACTCAAAAACCACTTTTTTTCAAAGTTAAAAAAAACATTCATAAGCTTCACACTCTTCCAGTCACTATCCACTACTCAATTCATCAATTTTCCTTCCAAAACATCCCAAATTTGCAAGATCAAAACTCAAAATTCATCAATTTTTCAACAAATTTTGTGCTTTTTTTCCCTTTCATTTTTTTTTTCTAAGAAAGAGAAAAAAAAAAATTAAACCACAAAATTTGAGAAGCTTGAAATAAAAACAACTTTTTCCCACTGCTTTTCCAGTCGTTTCCAGCTCAATTTCACATTTCATTTGTTTACAAGAAGCATCCACAACCACTGCTTTTTCGATATACCCGTTTTTTCCGTTTTCAAATTGACCAATTTTCCACAAATTTCATACCCAAATTCTCCTATAATAAAAAAGATATCAATGCGATTATGGGTGCCACAGACTCGAAACTAGCTTTCAAAAACAAAGTGTTTAGACTAGCAGGTATACAACAAGAGTCAACAGCGTCATCAGCTACAGAAACAGCGTATTCAAACGTTTTTGAAGACCAAGAGGAGGAAGTTTATTTTCAGACTAATGATCCGTATTGGGACATGTTCTGGGAAGTCCCAGACACTGCTGAAGACGTTTTCACATTGCTCACATCGGTGGATATTAGAAGTATACGGGAGGCCAATAAACCAAATTTTTTGAGTTGGATTAGAGTTGTGGTGATTAAATTAATTACTATCTCCAAGAAGAAAAGCTTCCCTAATGACAAAAAAGATATTAAGCAGTTGTTAAACTGTATAAGAGTGCTGACAAGACTTGTGCCGTTTTTGTTTGAGAAATTGGAGTTGCAGGAAGATGTTGATCATCTTTTTTGGAACTTGAATTATAATAATGTTGATTATCAAGTGAACAATAATGGTATCAATTCAGACACATCAACGGTCGGTTATGTTTCTCGTGATAGTGGAATGGACTCCTCGTTATCCAGCTCCAGTCTCAAAGTTAATATCAACCAACAGATCAAAAAATCCCCTAATTCCACTGAAGTCCATATTTCAACAGCAATCAATAATCCTTGTTTAGGACATGAACTTTTAAACACTCTTATAGACTTATTATTCACTAGAGAATTTACATTAGAGAAAACTCAGGACCCTTCCATTAAAGGCCCAGATTTCAAAATTTGGGAAGTTGGTATCGGTTCTAATGGGAAATACACCGATCCAAACCCTGAATTAGATTCAAATAGATTGGAAATATTGAGATTGTTATTGATTTTTAACTCACAGCATCTATATTCAACTCCTAAAACAGTTGTGAGCAAAGGATCTAGATTCTCCACGGTGTTAGTGGCTGCTATCCCAAGATTGAAATTCCTCACTTTCATATGTTCTTTATTGAATCTTGTGTGTCGTTCTTGTAAAAACGACTCTGATGATAATGGTTTACAATATAAACAACGTCAATTTACTAAACTGAGCAAATTGAGATCACAATACATCACTTACTCTTTACAACTTTTAACTGTGATGTTGGTTTATCCTGTTCCTTCTAATGATGTGAAATTTTTGTATGATTTAAACATTTTGGGTTTGGATGAGAAACCTCATAATTTGGTTAGATCTTATTTAGGAAGACTTCATAAAGAAAATGAAATTAGTTTCATTTATTCTTCATTATTCAATCTTTTGAAAAATCCAATTGAAACTGCTGCTGAAGATGAATTCAATCCTTTCAGTATACTGAAAAATAACTCAATAACTAAGATCACTGCGTCAGCTACAAGTCCAACTCAAAGGAACTCGAGTGTCACATCATCAAATGCTGGTTCATCATCTTCATCTGGCTCATCGTCTTCTTTTCCTCACATCTCTCAATGGTCAACTGAAATTGTCATTCTTTTATGGGAAATGATTCAATGTAATAAAAGCTTTAAATCATTTGTTTCTACAAAGAAAGCACCAGAGTTATTAATAACGTTGTTTTATTACATCAGGTTTTATAAAAATTCTGAAAATTGGAGCTCTAATTTGATTAGAATCATTTCATGTCTGTTTCTATACTTATTAGCAGATAATAACGTTACAAATAATTTGTTAACTCCATTAAATTTGAACTATTATAACAAATTACCGCAATTTTTCAAAGTTAATGTCCCAAACCAAGTCAATAATCTAACTTATAGAGATTTTTTAATCATTCAATTATCCAACGTCATCATCCATGATGAATTTGATCCGATCTTAACTCAAAGTTGTTTCCAATACCTTTACAATTTAATACCAATTAAAAATCTGGATTCAAATAATAAATTGAAAGTTGTCTTATCTTATCATTCATGCATCTCACTAATGAATATCATCTCGAAATTTAATTCTACACCTGGTTATTTGCAAGATAGCTTAAAACTGGATCTGTTAGCTTTACTTATAAGAGCAATCACTAATGCAGTTTGTCGTTATCAAAAAGAGTCAAGAACTTTGATCTACGTCATAACTAAACATGAAAATATTCTCATCAATCTTTGGGAAAATATTAAAACAACTCAATCTGATTATCTGGATCCGATTAAAGAAGTGAATAATGAAGATGATGATAATGAAAGTATAAGTTCTATTGATAGTTTTGATAATAATAATAATAGCAATCTTTCTCAAAATGGGCTGGGAAATAGTACATTGTTAAACTATCTGAATAAAGATGATGACTCTGAAGAGCACGAATATGATTTTGAGGCAAGTTTAAGACCAAAATTACCAATTGGAATGTCTGAAAATGCTAAAGGTAAATTATTGATGGATGCTCCTTTGATTAAAACTTGGGCTGGTTCTCAAGCTTTAAAAAGTTTAATTAGAATTGTGGAATTGATTAAGACCGAATTCCCAAATATTCAAAATTTACCTAAAACTGAATTGATGGAAGTTCTTATTAAGATTGAAAATTTAAGAAATTTGCAAGATGATGTTTCAAGATTTACAAACATTCAATTTACAAGTAAAACAAATTTTGAAAAATTGAAATTCAGTTGGAATTCAGATTCTTTAGGTTGGTATGAGAGTTTACTATGGACAATGATTTTCCAATCAAATATAACTTTGAGTAAAGAAGCAAATTCATCAAGTGGATTCACTTGGTTCACCAAAAGAAATTCAACTCTGAAAGAAGTTGCCTCAGACTGGGGTTTCAGTTGGGGGAGATCAAATGCTAGTACAAACAGCAAAAATAACAGCGATAACTCTGATCCGCTATTAAAATTCCAATTTGATAATTCTATCCTTCAACTAAATATTTGGACTGGAACTTGTATCAAACTCTTCAAACTGAAAAAATTCATGGCAACTGATAAACCACTGGTTGATGTCAGTAACTTGATGAGAAAATTTAGATTCAACAGTACATCAAGTTTAACTACTCTTGATTCAAACAATTCTGGAAATATAACAATCAATAAGAGAAACTCAGTTTCAACTCTGAACTCACCAAATCAGTTGACTCCAATCAATTCACGTCAATCTTTTACACAGATTAATAACCCAAGGAACTCAATTAGTCGTCAAAATTCTTACAATGTTAATAATAATTCATAAACTTCATAAATTTCATAATATTGTCATAATTAATAATAATAATTCATACAAATAAATATAATCAATTAATAACTAATGTCTATTAAAAACCTTTGTTGTAGATAACTTTGATTTATAAATAAGTCTTCAAATCAATGATCAATTGACGTCCTCTAATTCTTGGGTGTGCCATTGCTATTTTACAACCAACAGGATCAATCAATCTAATATCCCTACCACCAATTATTTGAACAGGATCTGAATTCAAAAACCCTTTAGTGTGATTATAACTTAAGTCATAAATCAAAACAAGTTCTCTTTTAACACAAATTAAAAAATCATCAATAAATGTAACTTTTGAAAAACTTGAATGTAATGGTAATATAAACCCATCATTTAAAACTTCTCCATGAACATCAATAATAACAACGCAATTCTCATATACTAGATAAAAATCAGGTTTCCCTGTACTTTGTCTCATCACATGTAATGGTTGCAAATTTTGATTTTTCAAAGATTGTTTGATTGTTTCAATTTGTGGATTAATGGGATCATTTGTACTGGAAATTTTTTGTAAGATTGCCTTGGGGGAGTAGAGTGAATTGATTGTGAATATTTCAAAACCTTTAAGAGAACTAATGATAAACAATGAATTGAATATGAAAACATCAAAGCATTTGTAATTGATTTGGAAGTCAACAATTTTTTGAAAATTTAGAAATTTACCGTAACTTGTGTAAAGAGGTGTTAATATTGTGATTTTTGATGTGTTGTTTTTAAGATCAACAACGAATAATTTCTTCTGGTTTAATTGAATTCCAATTTTAAACAATGAGATGGATTTTTCATATAACCTCACAATAGGTGAAATTTTATCATAATTATTCCCATAAAAATTCAACATTAATGTTGTTATATTGCTTGAATATAAACTTTGATCTGAAATCATTATTAAAAATTCATTCAATTGTTCAATTTGAGAAATTTTATACATTTCTAAAACTTTCCTCCATTGGAAACTTAGAAATTCGAATTCTTCATCAAATTCATCAGTAGATTCACACATATAAAGTCCGTTTCTTGTACCTATCAATTTGAATTTTTTCTGTGCAAATTTTACATCGCATGCTGATAATATATACCCTGGTATCAATTGTTTAGGGATTTCATTATATGAGATTTCATTTGAAAGTTGATTTTCATGATAATAATGCTCTTTGCAAACATCTTCATACAAGTTCAATGAGTTTTGTAAACTTGAAGATGAATCACAGATTGGTAATTTCATGATAGTAGTTGTTAAATCTGGGTATGTGAATAAATCTGATAAAATATCGATTTTGAAAACTTCTTGTTCAATAATCCAAGTTGATATTGATTCTTTAACTTGATAAAATTTTTCAAACCATGAATTACGATCTTTAAGACTATTTGCGTGAAATTTAATTGAATCGTTTTGTCCTAAATATCTAATTGCAAACGTCAGTAGTTCTTTATCATTTCTCACAACTGAATTATTATTTAATTTTAAAAATTTTTCAATTTCAATCAAACTTGGATTTTCTTCACATTCAATTTGAAGGTAAGTGATTGGTATTGGTTGATCTGTTATCTTATAACCCAATGAATCAATTTGAGTGACTAATAGATAGTTATCTAGTAAAATTAAATATCTTTCAGATGCAGTAACTTCTTTTTTGATAATCAATTTACCTTCTTTAATCAATTTTCTCTTTGGATTAGATAAATTTAAGTCAATTTTCTTTAAATTAGATTTCCAAAGTAGTTTACTACTCAATGATTTTAATGATCCATTAGTTTGAGCAATTTCTTGTTGTTTATCCATTTTTTGATTCAACTCATCAATTTGACCAATTGCCCTTGAGATTAAGCTATAATCTAAATCATTTTTCGATAAAACTTTCAACATATCAATTAATGACAATTTCAATAATTGATTATGACGAATAAAACCTTCCAAGAAAATTCTTTCGTGACTTAATGAGTTATTAGTTAATTTTTTGGATTTCTTGTCAGTGGCAATCAACCAATTTGTGAAAAGTCCATTTGGTAATGAATTTTTTTCATCGATTATGATTTCTCTTGCGTATGCGATTTTTTCAGTGTAATTTAAATAAGGTTGTTCAGCTTTAGAGATCCAATTTAATATAATTTCACCAATCCCTGAAATGAATTTCCCCTGAGTTTCAATTTTATTCAATAATGGGATTAATAGATAATCGTTATGAAGTTCAATCAATGGTTTAACACATTCAAATGCATCTAAATAAAATTCCTTTTTGTTTTGTAAAATGTAATCAGGTTGTTCATTAAATGATTCACCATAAATTTTAATTTGAACTTCACCTAATTTAATAATATTTTGTTGAGATCTAATTAATTCAAATATACGACTTTGTTTTTCACATTCAATTTTCCCAATTTCAATGATATCTTGATTATTTAGATGCCAATAATCTTTCCATTCACCAATTGATGTTACAACGTTTGTTGAAAAAATGCTAGTTGTTGTCACTGTGGAAGATGATGATGTTGTTGAGAAATCAGAAGTTGTTGATTTTTTTTTATTTAAATTGAATTGAATACTGTTGTTTGATAATTTGTTTGATAATTGAATTTTAGTGATTGGACAATGTGAAGAATAACAACGTTGATGCTTTGTAGAATTGAAAGAATCAACGTATAATAAATCTTTGGTATGGGTATAAGAATAACAGTTGGTTAAATCAGTTAACACACCATATGGTTTCCTTCTACTTTCAAGTATTCTAACATGATCATAATCATCAATGAAAATATGACCTTGTTTGATCAATGATTTAGTGATTGATTTAATATTTGCATCAATAACGTAAACGTTTAATTCAGGTCTATGAAATTCAATCAATGCCTTTAATGAGAGTTCATATTCTTTACTTGTGATTGGAGAACCTTTTGACCAAACTTCAATTAATGTTCTACTCCATTTGAAAATATCTGTTAAAAATTCAATTTTATCACAAGTTTGAAATTTTGAAGGTAGTAATGAAGTTGAAGTGAATGGTATGAAATGTTCTTTTGATTTGGAAATCAGTGGTTGGGTTCTTGGGAATGAATTTGTTGAATGCGGACTTAATAGTGGATTAGAAGATGATGATGTTGCGGTGGTTCCTAATGATTCTGATTCAAATATTGAATCCGAAATATCAATATTTGAAAACCTACTAGCAAGTTTCTTCAATGCAGTGTTTTTTTTTGGTTCTCTTACTGGAGATCTCGAGTTGCTTCTCGAGGGGTCTAAAGAGTGGTAACTTCCAGTGGGGCTGTTTAATGAATTGAGCTCTTCATTGATTTTAGTAGGTGAAGACCTTGAATAATCTGAATGTTTGTTATTACTGGTGTTGATGTGGTTCTTCAATTTATTTAATGCAGGTGTTGATTCAGCAAATAGTTTTGGTGTTGGAGGCAGTTTACTTCTTGATTTTGTAGAAATTGGACTGACATGGATCGGGGAATTTGAGGAACTGATGATGTTGTTGTTGTTGTATTTATAAGAAGCGTGGGAATCTGGAGAGCCTTCTAATCTACTTGAAACTGGTGATATCCGACTAGAGTTGTATTCGAGTTTGTTATCGTATCTTACCGGAGAAGACGATGGCGATGAAGAAGGAGAATTGTTGTTGTGAATGCTGTTTGAGTAGATATATGAATCATTGGTTATCCCGTGGGCTATTGGAGTTGAGTATAATTGTTTTTGATGCCTCGTTTTTAAAGGTGATGATGAATCAATATTTGGAGTCAAGATATGAGATTGAGACTGAGACTGAGAAAAAGAAGCTGGAGATGAGGCCATTGAAGAGTATGGAGAGTTTGCAAATTTGGCGGGTAGCGGAACAGGACCCGATAGCTTTGACGGTGTGGTGGGAACCCAGCTGGTGTTAAAGAAGGAATCATCATCATCATCATCAAGATCTTTGTTGTTGTTGTTTTGATTAATATTGATGTTGTTGTGGTTCAATGCTCTGAGCGGCGATGTGTCCGGTGTGTCTCTGTCTCTGCCTCTGTTGTGCTGCTGCTGCTCACTGGGAGTGTTTGTGAAGCGCATTTGCTCTAGCGCTGTGGAAAGTGGCAAATCACAGCAGTTGCAAGTTGTTGTTCATCAAGATCTCAAGATTTCTAGTGTTTGTTTACATTTTGATGTTTTTTTTTGGCAGATTAAAGTGAGGTGTGTGGGTGTTTTATAAATTTATTCAGTTGATTCGTAAATTTATGGGTAATTAAATGGCTACTGAATGGGTAGTTATTAGTGTAGTTGTGCTGTTCTGTACTAGAGGTTCATAATGATGTGCTTTACATTCAATTTGAATAACAATTTATTGAGTTATTAATTATCTCTATCTAGAATAATGCTATCAACTTCTAACAAAATACTAAACATACTAAACAAACTAAGCAGATTCCATCAGTTGCACTCTTTTCTCATCATTTCTCTTGTAACACACATTCAACCGCCTTGTGTTTCAATCTTTCAGTTTTTTGACATAAATCAAAAAAAAGCACCCTCGGAATATACCCAAAACGGAAATTTTTGACTCAAATAAACCGAAATTTTCGAGATTTCAGAGTTAAAAAAATTAATTGCCAAATTATTACTGCAATTTGCAATTTGCATATAAAAAAATTTTATTCCCATTTTCAAATTCTTTTTTTCTTCTTTTCTTTCTTTTGGCAATCTGGTAATTCGCCCAAAAGACTGTTAACTGAACGTTTGTTTTGTTTGTCGGACTATCAACTTCACTTCCATTCAATTCTCAATTCAAAATCTAATTTCAATTTTTCCAAAAAATGTCTGAGTTCAAAAATTGTGCTGATGCTGTTGCTGCTTTAGCCAACTACTCTAAAAAAGATGGTTTAAGTGTCCAAGAACTAATGGATTCTAATATCAGAGGTGGTTTAACTTACAATGATTTCTTAATCTTGCCAGGTAAAATTGATTTTCCATCTTCAGTTGTCTCATTAGAATCAAAATTAACTAAAAAAATCACTTTGAAAACTCCATTTGTTTCATCACCAATGGACACTGTCACCGAGTCCGAGATGGCCATTCATATGGCTTTATTAGGTGGTATTGGTATCATCCACCATAACTGTTCTGCTGAAGCTCAAGCTGAAATGGTTAGAAAAGTTAAAAAATACGAAAATGGTTTCATTAATGATCCAGTTGTTATTTCTCCAAATCAAACTATTGGTGAAATTAAAAGATTGAAACAAGAATTAGGTTTTGCTGGTTTCCCAGTTACTGGTGAGTATTTTCCACATTTTGACATGATTAATTACAAGGTTCAAGATTTAGCAAAAGGGATGTTATTATTAATCAATGCTAAATGATGATTAACTTTCTTTCAATTTATAACTTTCGTTCTACCGATTTGTGATCAAACGATCTTGGGGAGAAACTATTTTACTGATTATTGATCAATAACATTCTTTTGCTAATCTTTTGAATTATTTTTGTCGAATAAAATTCATTTACTATATCCAGTACTAACATTATAAACAGAAAATGGTTCTATTCCAGGTAAATTAGTTGGTATAATAACTTCTCGTGATATCCAATTCCAAGAAGATTTAACCACAAAAGTTTCTGAAGTTATGACCACTGATTTAGTTACTGCTAAAACTGGTATTACTTTAACTGAAGCTAATGATATCTTAAGAAAGTCCAAGAAGGGTAAATTACCAATCATTGACGCTGAAGGTAACTTGGTTTCTTTATTATCAAGAACTGATTTACAAAAAAATTTGAATTATCCAAATGCTTCTAAATCAACAACTTCAAAACAATTATTATGTGGTGCTGCTATTGGTACTTTAGACTCTGATAGAGAACGTTTAACTAAATTAGTTGAAGCGGGTTTAGATGTTGTGGTTTTGGATTCTTCTCAAGGTAACTCTGTTTTCCAACTAAACATGATCAAATGGATTAAAGAAACTTATCCAGATTTACAAGTTATTGCAGGTAACGTTGTCACTAGAGAACAAGCTGCTCAATTAATTGCCGCTGGTGCAGATGGTTTAAGAATCGGTATGGGTTCTGGTTCCATTTGTATTACTCAAGAAGTTATGGCTTGTGGTAGACCTCAAGGTACTGCTGTCTACAACGTTACTGAATTTGCTAATCAATTTGGTGTTCCATGTATTGCCGATGGTGGTGTTCAAAACATTGGTCATATCACTAAAGCTGTTGCCTTGGGTGCCTCTTGTGTTATGATGGGTAGTATGTTGGCTGGTACTACTGAATCTCCAGGTGATTATTTCTATAGAGATGGTAAAAGATTGAAAACTTATAGAGGTATGGGTTCAATTGATGCAATGCAAAAAACTGATGTTAAAGGTAATGCATCAACTTCAAGATATTTCTCTGAATCTGACGCAGTTTTTGTTGCTCAAGGTGTTTCAGGTTCTGTTGTTGATAAAGGTTCTATTAAGAAATATATCCCATATTTATATAATGGTTTACAACATTCTTGTCAAGATATTGGTGTTAGAACTATTAATGATTTAACTAGATTATCTAGAGCTGGAGAAATTAGATTTGAATATAGAACTCCATCTGCTCAATTAGAAGGTGGTGTTCATAACTTACACTCTTTTGAAAAACGTTTGTTTAATTAAGTTTTAATTCTATAACTAGTAAATTTTATTTATATTTTGAGGCATATAAGTTGTAGCTATAATTAGTTGAAATCAAATGAAGTGAATAGAAACTAGATACTATGATCTACGATGCAAAACTTATTTATATCATTTATTTATTAAAACATTATTTTTCGTTTGATCAAAAGATTTTAATAAAACTAAATTTAAACAGTTTCTAAAATTTCATCTTTGAAACCAGAAACAACTTTTTTACCTTTTTCTTCAGAAACAGCTTCACCGTGTAAAGACAATAAGTTACCTAAATCAAATTTTGGTTGTCTTAATAATTTAACTTTTCTAATATGAACATTTTGTAATGGGAAAATGTTTTTAGTAGATTTTTCAATTTCACGTCCAATAACTTCTGGAATCAATTTTGAAGTTAATTGAGCTAAAGTAGAGTTTTGAACTTCATTTGTAACGATTTCATTGATTTTTTTTCTAATGGCTCTAATATGAGAAGCTTGAGCATAGGTGGTTTTTTTAATTTGATTAGCTTGTCTTTTAGTGAAAGCAATGGCGAAAATTCTAACAACGTAATCATCAGAAGTTTTAACGGTGACATTAGCTTCAATCAATGATTGCCATTTTCTAACTAAAGATCTTAATTTATCAGTGGTGAAATCCATACCATGGAAATTGGTTAATAAATTTTTACCTTGAACTTCATCAACTCTTAATTTGATGTTTCTGAAAGCGTAATCTTCAGAACCTTGTAAATCAGCTAAGGAGACTTCAACAACACGACCTTTTAAAGAATCATTTGCGTTTTTCAAACCAGTGGATTTATTAACTAAAGTTTTACCAACAGCTCTGTTTTCAAAAGTTGATGGGGCTTTAATATCGTACCATTCTTTTCTTTGGAAAGGGTCGACGGTTCTCTTTTTAAGACCTTTTTTACCTTTGGAAAGTCTCTTGTTCTTACCAACAGCCATGATGATGTAGTTTTAGTGATGAGGTTGATTGGTAGTTAGTTAATTGTTGAATTTTAATTTTTCAATTTTCAGAGGTGAGACAGACTCTCGACAGAGACACGGGAAGAAGAAAAAAAAAAAGATTGGTTTCCTAATTGGGTGAGCAGCAGTCACACAGCAGGTTTTGTTTGGGTTTTTTCTGGGGAATTTTCAAATTTTTCATTTTTGGTGTCCAGGTGTTGTGTATGTAATAAATTATGTAACGTTGACTAGTTTATTACATAATTACGTGATTAATAAATTACATAATCAGTGTCCAAATCGGGAAAAAAGTAAACAACTTCAGTTTTCATATGTTCTCTGTATCAAAAATATTTATTATCAAAAACATTCAGATCTTGAACTAGTTGCACCAGTTGGATACTTGGTAGAACACAAGATGACCAAGAACATGTATGTTATAATCAATAATCAATAACAATCCCAATAAGGCGAAAGACTAACACATCCAGAATATCACTGAAAATAGCCATCATTGGTGATGCTGAAATAGGTAAAACCTCACTAGTGATGAAATACGTAAACAACAGATTTTCACCACACTACCAAAAAACAATGGGTGTGAATTTTATAGAGTCAACCACTCAGCTGAACTCAACTGATATTAGTTTCCAAATCTATGATCTTGGTGGTTCAAAAGAATTCGAAAATATGATTAATTTATCAATAGTTGATGCAAATGCCATAATATTTGTATTTGATTTAACTAAACCTAAATCTTTGGAGAACATTAAACACTGGTATAAGCTTGCACGTTCATTCAATAAAACCGCGATACCGCTACTCATAGGAACAAAATTTGACTTGTTTATTGAAATGTCACAGAACTATCAAATGAAATTAACTGATAGATCACTGAAATTTTCTCAAGCAATGAACTCATCAACCATATTCACTTCATCAAGTGATTCCATTAACATTCATAAGGTTTTCAAGATACTGATATCCAGAATTTTTGAAATTGAAATTAACCTACAAGAATTCAAAAATTACGGTGAACCAATCCTGATATATAATACATAAAACATAACCTCAACACAAAACAAATAAACAAATAAACTAGAGAAAAAAAAAACAAATTCAAATCAAAACAAATCTAACAAGTAGTGTAAATCTTTCTCTCTTTTGAAAACAGACGTGATTTCTTCATCGGCAATATTTAATTTAATCAATGAAGTTCTCTCAGCTTTTAAATTTTGTTTAATAATAATCCCAGCTTCAATCAATTCATTTAAAACAAACTCATAACCTCGTGGTTTCAAAACAAAATCTCGATACAAAATATCAAAAATATTTTGACCTTCAATAATAACACTATTATTTTTATTCAACCCCATTTGGAAAATATTCTTAATTTCATCTGTTATATCACCAATTTTATTTTCATTTAATCCATTCTTACGTTTTTGTGATAATATCCCAATAAGAAAAATCTTCCCCAAAAATGATAAATCTTTAATGTATGTACTACTCGCAGAATTCGTACTTTCATTAATAGCTTTATTAATATGTGAAACTTGAATTGTAAAAATTTTATCTGCTTCTTCTGCCTCGCCTTTAGCGGCTTGTTCTTCCCGGGCTATTTCAATGGCTCTATTACAAATCTTTATGGCTCTTCTTGCATCACCAGAAACACTAGCAACTTTTCTTGAAGCAAAAATTATTGCATCATTGGACATATTAAATTTATCCTTCATTGATGTGAATTTCGACAAGATGATGATTTTCAATTCCTCATGTTTATAACCTGGAAATTGAATTCTTGTTAAACCTAATCTGGAGGATGCTTTATTAGTTAATAATCTCTCCGGTAGATCCATTGTATTGGCAATTGATATAATAATTAGTTTGGAATTTTCATAAGTTGGCCAAGTTAAAAAATTATAAACAACTGATCCACCTTTTTCACTAATTTGATCTAATTCATCCAACAGTATAATTAGCGGTTTAGTTAATTTGCCCTTACTGAAAAAATCCTCCAAAAAAGTTTGATGATTTGATGAATTTATCCTTTCAGTGGTGATTTTATTTATCACTAATTCATAAGCTGATTGTGCTGTGATTAATTTCATACCATTAATTTCAATAAAATCAAATGAATTTAATTTATTTTCTTCAGAGTCTTTTGATAATTTTTTAATAACTTGACGCACTGTGGCGGTTTTACCTGTCCCAGGAGTACCACTAATGAAAATTGATGATCCTGTTTCTAATTCAATGGCACTTTCTAAATTTAAACATAATTGTGAAAATTGTTCTTCTCTACATGGTAAACCAGAAATAGAATTTGAATTGTTGAATTTTGATTCACTGATAACTTTTTTCAACAATTTGGAATCTGTTTCCGAGTCATCAACTTCTGATAATTCTGATGCTTGTTCAATATCAGATGATGGTTTATTTGGTGATGATAAGATTGATTTTGGTCCTAAAATTTTAGGTTTTTTCCTTGATGGACGAACAGAAAGTAGTTCTAATTGTCTTTTAACTCTTTCCTCATCAATTATTGGTTTTGGTTTACTTGCTTTAAATTGAGCCTCGTCAATGATTTCCATTTCTGAATCTGATGCTGATCCAATAGATGAAGTTTCTTCGAAAAATAGATTATTGGCTTTCTTTTTCTTTGGTTTTGGCAGTTCTTGTTTAACTTCTGTTTTGATTTCTGGTTCTGGTTCTGACTCTGCATCGTCGTCGTTGTCGTCGTCTTCTTCTTTTTGTTCCTCCAGTGCAGATTCCATGTCGTCATCTAAAGAATCATCATCATATTGAACACTGGAAAGATCATCAGAATCTGAAACAACACGTTCTTGTAAATTAGATTTTGGTCTACCAACTGACTTATGTTTATCAGCTAACTCTGTAATCCTTGTTGATTTTCTATTGGTTGTAGTAGTTGTTGTCTGTTTTTTTCTTCTTGGTGTGGATTTCCTTTCTTTAGGTTCAGGTTCAGGTTTTTTAGGTTTATAACTTGATTTGATGGATGAAATTCTAATTTCCTCTGTTGTAGCATTTGGATCTTTAATCATTTTTTTTTGTAATTCTTCAATATCAAATTCTTCTGAAAATGTTTTGTAATAAGTATCATAACCTCTTCTACAGAGGAAATTACTACCAAAATTTGAATCATCAATGACAATAGAATCAAAATCTGCTTTGTTCAGGACATTGACTTTATTCAAGATGTTCTTTACTGATATACTATCTGCAACACCAGTGATAAACACTTCATTATCAGAAACATCTGATGGATCTGGGTGTGATAATAAAATAACATCTTGCTTACTTAGGAAACTAATCACTGTAAGATCAATAAAATTTGCAGTTCCAAGGACAATATCCTTCACAAACGCAACAAACGGAGACTCTGTCTGTGGATCTGTCACTAGCAAGAAATCACCACCTTTCACTTCCAATTCGTCTTCTACTCTTCTTAGAACAAGATAGTCACTAGTCGCGGTTCTTCTTCCTCTCGACGCTCTTCCTGTATTTCCATTCTCACTAATAGATGCGTCTTTCTGGAACGCCCACTCCCATCCTTTCAGCGCAGCCTGGGTTGCAGCCATTCTTCTCAGATCTCAATGTAAACAGTGAACAACAAAGCAAAATCTGGCTGTTATAACGCTCCTATCTTGCTGTAAAATCCAACACCCGGTAAAAAACCACTTCCAGTTCCACTCAATTGCCTTCCAGCAGCTCAAAACCAGCAGGAAACGCGTTATTTCAGCTCGTTTCAAAACACTTTTTGCTCAATTTTTAATTTTTCCCTTTCAACTTTCAACAAAAAATTGTTGATAATTTGCAAATTTTCTGATAAAATTGAAGCTCCATGGTGATAAAATAAAACTTTCAATTCTTTTTTTCTACTTAACTATGAGAAGATGCAATAAAACCTCGAAAAAATGGCCTTCAAAGATGATTTGTCGTCCAAATACTCAGATCTCAAGCTCCAGCTGCTCTCACGTATAAAAGAGATGGATGCTGTCACCAAATTCCTGCAAATTTTCAGAATCACAACATCACTTTTAATAATGATTTTAATTTTAGCATCAATGGTTTCCCTCAATTCATCTTCAGGTGCACCAGCAGCAGCACACTCAGCAGCACCAGCAATGTACCTCATGCGTCTGGACACCTCGCGTGTTGATGTCGCCTCGGGGCTTTATAGTGCATTGAGAAGTAGTGTTAGTTCAAGTGATGTTTTATCTGATAGATTAGGGGTCGGGATGACTGCTTCTGAGATCACGATACTGGCTGAGTATGCTGAGACCCAAGTTGCTGACGCACCGCAATATATCACATCGAGTTTTTGGGGGTGGTGTGCTGTGTCGTATCAAAATGAAGAGGAATATGAATGGAGTATGAATGGGAATGGTGGGAAGAAGAAGATTGATGGTTATAACGATGGTGAATTAAACAGAGATGATTCTGAAAAATTGAACTTCACTAAGACTTGCTCCAAACCGTCCAATTCATATTTTTTCGATTATAGAAGTTTATTATCACAATCGAATTTAGAGATCATTTTAAATTATGCTTATGGAGACACTGGTGATAATTCAGTTTATTTCGATTATTTGAACAAGAGAGTTGGATTATTCCATGCTGTTCCAAAGATGTTGATTTTCACCGCAGCTGCGAATTTGTTGCTATTAGTCTTGATCTTTTTTGAAGTCTTACAAAGAGATGATAGTTATAAAGTGTCGCAAATTTTAAAACATGTCAATTCGTTGATTTCATTGGTGACGTTTATCGTATTAACTTGTGGTGCAGTGATAATCACAGTCATTTGTCTAGAGTTTAGGAAAAACATCAAACTTGAGTTATCACCATATGGATTAAATTTACATTTAGGTAATAGTTTCTTTACCGTGTTATGGATAGTTTTCATTTTCCAATTTTTCAATATGATTTCATGGTGTGGACCGAATTGGTGTGCCACTCCAGATTCAATAGAGATTTTGGAAGATGATGATGATGATGATGCATTTATGGGGCATCCAACTGTGCAAAGTGCTTACGATGATTTAACTGGATCAAGTTCGAGTAGAAATGATTTGAATAGTGGTTATCTTGACGTTCCTTTACGGAAAATGAAGAATTCATCGTTTATGGAGAGTATTAGACCGATTGATTCATTTGATACTGTAGATCGTTCAGTATCAAGAGTTTGATGCAGCAGGAAAAAAAAATCATCATGTGGTTTTGTGTCAATTTTTAATAAGTTTGAATTTACGTCACAAAAAAAAATCTAAACCATTATACATTGAACTTGGATTGGTACAACAATTGATTAAAGCACAGCGTGATAAAAAACAATTATAAAGATGGATATTCCTTTACAACATTTACATTTACAATCTTCAATTTTCCAACCATCTGGAACAAGTTCAAATTTACAAACAAATAATTCACCATGTACCAGTTCAAGTGATTCAGATGCATTAACAAATTTGAATGGGAGTTCTAAACATAAAAGAAAGACATTAGGTGGTGGTGATAAAAGATTAGAAGAGTTTTATACAGCAATTGAAAAATCAAATTCCACAATTAAACATTTCCCAACACAAGTTTCCAACTTAGATTCAAATGAGAATAACGATGATTCATCAAGTGTTTATGAGTCTAATGATACTAAAAGACCGATATTTATGGAGAATGGGTTGATTGAACATATTAGAAATGAGTCAGTTAAATCTAGTGGAGGTGATGCTAGTCTTGATGCAGTTGTCTCTGAAATTTTCCAGCAAGAAGGAAAAGCTGAGGAGGAGGATGATGACAACAGTTCAATAATTCATTATAAAAAAGATGTTATTAATAAAGGTGTCAAGAAAAGAGTTAATTTCTCATTTATTATAATGATTTTAAGTTTGATTATTACTGAAGTTTTAATTCTGGGGACGGTTTTCACGTGTAGTAATTCATTGAGTTCAATTAATTGGTTTTCTTCTAATGAAAGAGAATCAATTTGTTATCCACAATTAACAGTTAAATTGACAGATAAATCACCATTGGCTAAAACTACATTATTTACCGTTAAAGAGGCATTAAAAGTTTTATCATATTTAGCTATAGATTTAGGAGTTGATGAAGAGGATAACTTGAATCATAATTCTAGATTAAATGAATTAGATTTATTGAATAACCGGTTAGATAATTATTATCAAAGTCAAGTTATTGATACATTTTCAGTGAATTCAATTTATAAATTGAATTTCATGGGATTTTGTCGAGAGAGTGATGTCACTGCTACTAGTAGTAGTGCTGGGGTTAATAATTTCTGTATGAAAGGTTATGGATTAGATTTATTATCTGTGTTTGTTAGAGATGCAGGAGCACAATTGGGGAAATTAACTAATACCAATATGGATATTATGGGTGAAAGTTTTGCCATTGCATATGAATTAGCTATATCTGGGTTTAATGATTTGGATAATAATAATAATAATAACATAAAAGATGAGAAGAACAATTCATATATCAATTATGCAATTTTGTTACTGAAATTTTCCAAAAGTTTAAGTTTTTTAGTTAATTCTGAACTATATTTAAATGGTGTTATATTAATACTGGTGTCAATTACATATGTGATTCATTTGGTGGGAGAATATTCTAGTTTCCGGTCTAGTGGTAAGAACTATTTGATTAAAAGATGTTTAATTCTAAGCTCCATGGGGTTGAGTTTTTTAAGTTTAGGACTGAATTTAATCTGTTGCTTATTGACATTTGAATACTATATGAAGATTACAGAGATTAGTGAGCATTTTGGGATTGCACAAATTGAAATTTCCAGTGGATTTTGGTTAATTTGTTGTTCATTTGTCCTTGAGGTGCTAGTTGTCTTTTTAGTTGTTTATTTACTGAATCAGTCTATGAAGAGGGTAGTTTGAATATATTCCAATTTATGATCCCATTGACAATATCATGTCTGTAGGAACGGTAAAACTCTGCTGCAATGGCTGTGCAATTAATGAAATTTTGTGTCAATATTGAAAAAAAAAATGGCTGGTTTTTAATGGCTGGCAGTGACATATAAAAAAAAATTATTTTTAGAAATATTACGTAGTTTTTATTTAATTTGATTGATTGATTGATCTCTCTTTGATCTGTTGGTTAAATCGAATAAAGTCATCAATAACACTACCAAAACAAGGCATTGCTTGATCTGACTGCAATCAATTTATAAAAATAAAATTTAATCAATTTTTCTTTCTTTTCCAATCTTTGATTTAAGAACAATTCACTACAATTTACTACATACAAAGTTATTCACAATGGTTTCATGCTTCAGACTCTTTGTGGTGTTTATCCCACTTCTATTCTCTATTGCCACCGTGGTTCTGAGTGTCATTGCGTGTATTGGATCAACTAAAAATTCATACCCTTTAAATGACATCTACGAGTTAAAATTAAACCTTGCAAAGATAGATGTTGATAAAGTTTTTGGGAGTGCTATTGCTGCCCTTGGTGGGGCATCTACCATTACTACTGGGTCTGGGGGTAGTAGTAGCAGTTTGGCCGGGGTGGAAGGTGAATTAGGAGAGTTGGTTAGTGGTGGCTTAAAAGGATTAGGGATAAGTGATGTTTATAGTGTTGGGTTATGGGGTTATTGTAAAGGAGATTATGATGAGAGTAAGAAAGATGATTATGAAGTGACTTGGTGCTCGAAGCCTAAAGGGATGTATGTTTTTGATCCTGTGGAGATGCTGATTGAACAGATACCTGGAGTGGATCAAGAAGATGAACAGATGATGGATCAATTGAGGAAAGAGATTAATTTACCTGATGATATTGAAAATTATGTCAAGACTATACAAGTTGTTTGTAAATTGATATTTGTTTGTTGTATTATTGGGATTGTGAGTGGGTTCATCAGTTTCATTACAATTTTTTTCTCCATATGTTCACATTTTATATCATGTTGCAGTACCATTTTTTCCATTGTTTCATTCTTGAGTTTGTTGATTGTAAGTGGAGCCTCTACGGGGGCGTATCAGATAATAAATAGATATTTTAATCAATCTGTCGGGATCTATGGTATATCATCTTCATTGGGCAATTATTATTTTTACGGGTTAATTTGGGCAGGGACATGTTGTGCATTGTTGTTGAGTATAACTAATTTTATTGCTATATGTTGTGGAAGTACTGCGTTAGGAAGAACAAGAGAGATTAGATATGTTGCAGATAAAGAGCCATTTATGGGATATCAAGAGAAACATTATTAGGTTTGAAATAAATGATATATATATATGATTTTTAAGCAATGTAGTTTTTTATTGATTATACAGTTAAATACTAGATGAATCAAACATCAATCAACGAATCCAAAGGTTCAGAAGTGATATTCCAATTGAAAGAATTAATAACATCAACTTGTTGTTGATTCATAAACATTTCATTCAATATTATATTAGCATTAAACCCAAACCACGACCCCCATAGATGTCTAGTAGTAGCAGTATTATTAGCAGCAGAAGGATCTTGAATCAGTTCAGAAGTTTCACCGAGTCTATTCTTACCAATTTCATCGAATCTAACTTTCCCACTTATATTAACAATGAGGATTTGAGTTCCAGGGACAGAGTGGTAGTCTAGTGAGGTGATGTTGTGCTGAGTTAAAGGGTATGATATCCAGTATTGCTGGAACGCGGAACGACCGCCAATGGGGTTCCCATTGAGTAAGATGGGCGAGGTTTCTTTTAATTGTGGTAGGAAAGATTGTTGGTACTGTTGTTGGGAGATGTTGAGTGAAGGGTTGAACTGTTTGTCTAGTGATTGGAACAGTTCTTTAGTGTATGTCTCTAGCTGTGTTCCTTGGTCAGCCATGGTTTCTGTTACAGCTCTTTCTATTACTGTCTGCAATTAAATAACTTGATGGTGGTTGATAGTAAAAATTTTGAAAAGTGTATAAATTTAGTCATAGATTATGTAATATTTATAAATTAAAAATAAAACTACCCAAACAAGAATATTACCACTTTGGGACATATAAAAAATATAAAGATTTCAGCTCAACTACAGCAAATAAAACAAAGCTGTCGTTAAGCATAAACTACCTGCCACTCATATTCAAGTAATATCTACGTATAACGTAATAATCATAAGCAGCTAGTAGTAGACTTGAAGATAGTAGTAGCTGTGTAGTATCAGTAAGTAACAGGTTTAATCATTAAAGTAACACTGTGCTCAGTCTACAAGTCAACAGTCAATATAACTACTTCCACTACATACGTCTACCACTTATATGTACTACATGAATCTATCATTATGACTAGTACAGCTGTTGATGCTGAACAGTTGGCTCAGTTGTGGCGCAGCTATTACATAATACACACATACAAACTCAGCTAATTCCTTAATAATCACACAGAAACCACCCAAAAACAGACACTATTTCCCAAATCAGCATAACCAGCATAACCTTCTATTACTGTTAGTACGATCTATTATTGCCCTACGGGCCTACTAGTACCAGATAACCAGCACCATACACCAACACTACAACAACAACAATAATAATAATAACAATAATAGTGAATATATTCTATGCTGGCTCTGATCTGATCTGATCCCGATCTGATCTATAGCTTTATAGCAAGCCATCTTTCTCCTATATAAACCTATACTACCCACCCACATACCACTTCACTATCTCCTTCAACTTCATTTACCATCTCACTCTATACAACACATCTTCTAATTATCAGCCAACTGCAACCTCCAACTGGATACTTTCATTCACTCAACAGTCATTCTTTTAAAACTTCACACTCTTTTACAATTCCAATTTCAACTAGATTACCTCACACTCTTTTATTATGAGCATTTTATCACAATATCCAAACATGTCTGCCAATCTTTTCCATTCGACATCAACTTCCAATATTAAAAACACCAAAAAAAGATCTTTTTATGAATCTGAATCTCCGTTATTTGATAATGATCATATCAATAATATTAATGATAATAATAACAACATTCATCATACTCATAAAAGACCTAAAACTGCACCTCCTTCACCACCATTAACTGCTGTTTTCAGAACAAGATCTCTATCTTCTTCTTCTTCATCGTTCATAATAAATCATAATGATCCTGATTTATTATTACCAACTTTGAAGACTCCAATCCAACAACCATTGCAACCATTGCAATCACCAAAATCACCAATCCAACCTATTTATTCTTATTCTCAACAACCTTACCACTCTTTAAATTACCCAGACACTTCATCAAACTTACTAGACTATGATCATCAATGGAGATATAATTTGGAAAAATGGATTCAACAAAATTTCCCTGAAAGATTATCAAATTTGAAAAACTTGTTGAAAAATGATAAACCTGGATTTGAATTACTTAACGATGCCATTTATCTCAATGAATTGAAAGAATCCATAGACTCTAAAAATTTCAAACCAAACTTCAATTCAAAGATAAGTAAAAAAATGGTTGTTTCAAATCCATTTTATAAACCATCAACAACAACTGCTGCTGCTTCTATGTCCAAATCTCCAATAAGCCAACAGATCCATCCAATCAACACAAATTATACGTACTCTTCAGCATCACTTCCACAAGAGAAGAAAATCCAATTACCTTCAATTTCATCATTAACTTCCCTCATGCCAATCCAGCTCCCACCAATGAAAACATTCACTTACTCTCCACCACCACAACAGGATAAAAAATTCATTCATACATCACCACAACACCAGCATCAACATCAACATCAACATCATCATAATATGCACATCCACCCAACTCAAAAGAGAAAATGCATCTCATGTCAATCTGACCAGAGTCCATGTTGGAGACCAAGTTGGGATCCAAGCAAAGGTCAGCTATGCAACTCTTGTGGTCTGAGGTACAAGAAAACTGGGGCAAGATGCACGAATGACCAGTGTAGAAGAATCCCAGCGAAAGGTGAATGGAACATGATGAAGAATAAGGGGAAAATTGTTGTTGGTTCGGATTCTCAAGGAAAAGAAAGATTGGGCTATAAATGTCTGCATTGTGAGAGTGAGGTTGAAGTTAGGCAGTGAATTTATTTGCTTCTTTTCTTTCTGTTTTATACTTCTTTTTAATACATTTTAATATCAACAATACTCATTAAGTAGAGAGAGAAAGAAAGAAATAGAAAAGTGAAAAATTTTTTTTTTCTCTAGTTGCTGTTGAAAGCAATTTCACCACGATTGAACCCTACTTAGAAATCAGTAAAACTGTCTGCTACAACTCATAAATCACTCATTGGTCTAGTGGACAAAGCCACCAAAACTTGCTCTTCAAAACCCGGTTTCCAAAGCTTTAATACTCGTCATTCTATTTCCACCACAACTTCAGTCAATTTGAACAATATTATTAATAGCAACATGGCCTCTACTGCTACCACTGCCACTCCTACAGCTGCGTTAGCCACTGGTGCCACGTCGGATGAAATAGCTATGCTGTTGAAATCATTACCAAGATTGGATCTAGTGGAGACTGATATTAACAACAGAACTACTACTACTACTACTACTACAACTGCTGCCAGAGTTGCTAAGCAAGATTTAGAATTAGATACACCATTATCCAGACAACTAGTGGCACAAGCACTTAAACAACAAATCCTATCAATCAACTATGAAACTTGTGAACCAGGTGCAGAAGACTCTTTCTTCATCTGTGATTTAGGTAAAATCATCAAATTATTGAAAATTTGGGAAGCAAATTTACCAAGAATCAAACCTTTCTACGCAGTTAAATGTAACCCAAACAACGAGATCTTGAAACTATTGAAAGACCTTAACGTCAATTTTGATTGTGCTTCAAAAGGTGAAATTGAACAGGTTTTGAAAATTGGTGTTGAACCTGAAAGAATCATCTACGCTAATCCATGTAAAGTTGGCTCATTCTTAAGATTCGCATCAAAGAATCAAATCAATTTAACTACGTTTGATAATTCAGATGAATTATACAAGATTAAAAAATTCCATCCAAATTGTCAATTATTATTAAGAATTATTACAGATGATGAAAATGCTCAATGCAGACTCTCGACAAAATACGGTGCTCCAATTTCCAATGTGCCTCACTTGCTTAAGTTAGCTAAGACTCTTGAGTTGAACGTTGTCGGAGTTTCGTTCCATGTTGGTTCAGGTTCAAATGATTCGAATTCATTGGTGAAAGCTATCGCTGGTTCTCGTTACGTGTTTGAATTAGGTGAATCCTTAGGTTTCAAAATGAACACACTAGACGTTGGTGGTGGGTTCTCATATGAAACGTTTGCTGAGTCAAGTGCAAGTTTGAACTGGGCAATTGATCAATACTTCCCATTGGCCACATCAAAGCATATTAATATTATTGCAGAACCTGGTAGATATTTTGTTGCCAATGCTTTTACATTGGCGACAAATGTGATTGCTAAGAGAGGTGGTGTCTTTGATTCAATGGGGATGGAAAATTCAATGATTTATATCAACGATGGTGTTTATGGGAACATGAATTGTATTCTTTTTGATCATCAACAACCACAAGCCAAAGTCTTGTTTCATAAAGGTGAGTTCTGCTATGATCAACAACAACAACAACAAGAAGGTAAAGGTTATAAAGTTAGTATTTGGGGACCAACTTGTGATGGTTTGGATTGTATTTCCAAAGAAATTGTTTTGCCTCATAATGTTGTTGTTGGAGATTGGTTGTATTTCGAGAATTTAGGTGCTTATACATCTGCAGCTGCGTCTCCTTTCAATGGATTCGAGGCCGTGGCTAAAACAATCTATGTTAAATCTTGACTCTCATTAAATTAAACCTTCTTTCTTTATTCAAGTTTATTTAATGATTTAATGATTTTTGTTCTTCTTTCTTTAATATCCAGTTTTAATTGGATTTTTTTTTATGGTTGTTGTTGTTGTTTTTTGTATCTAGTTGGCTATTGGTGTGTGGTGCTCTGTGATTGATTCATTCGTGATATTCTCTATACAATTTTTTATATAAAAGTTGATTTTTTCTATAAAAATATTTCTTTACTTTGAAATCTCATAGTGTAGAAATTTCACTTCTAAGAACCAGAAGACTACAAAGAGGATGCCAGATTGGTCCTCCAAGTTCGACTACAACTCAACCACACCAGTGGTGTCACCAACAAACACAGCAATTGCATACGTGCTAGCTAACCATCTGATAATAAGGACATTGGATACATTGAATTTAGTGAGGAAATTACCAATATTATTACCACACCAACTACAGTTTATTAAAGTAAAATCGATTGAATGGAATACTAGTGGGAGTACTGTTGCTGTGCTATGCTCTAATTTGAATAAGATCCTTGTGTGGGATCTAACTGAGGATGAGAATGAAGGTGGGTTTATTATTCAACAAGATGAAGTGGAATCAGAACTGAAGTTTGATCAAATCACGTTTATTGATGAGCAGAAATTGTGTGTCTTGGATGATTGTGGGATACGATGTCAGATATATGACGTTGTGGGTAAGAACAAACTGTTAGAGCTGAATAGATTGAGTATGAATAGCATAGTTAAAAGATCAAATGATTTTATCACACTGTTAACAGATTCAAATAGATTGAATTTCATTTACCACGGCGCAGAGACAGTGTATAAGACACATCATTTAACATTAGAGACACCGTTCAATGAAATAACACACTTGAATTGGTCAACTGATGGATCATGGCTATTTGTATCAAACAATCAGATCTTGAATCTCAAATTCCTAATATTCAATCCATTAATGAACTCACCAATGTTTGCATATGAAAACCAGGCACATCAACTATCATTCCAATCACAATTGTGGATATCAAACACTAGGTTCTTAATAAGTGCATACAATGAAGAAATTTGGGAATTTGAAATCAGCGGTGGTTTGAATCTTGTATGGAAATATAAACATGTTAATAATAATAACATCAATGCATTACTAGAGATGAGTGATGGTGATATAAACATTTACAAAATTGATAATAAGGATCAAGAGTTTATGATCTTGTCAAGTTCAAATATCTCGATACCATTTATTGATGTGCCAATGATTAATAAATTGATTAAATTCGAGTACAGTGATGGATATTTATACACCAATTGTGAAAGTATGAGTAATACACTGTTTGTATGGAAAGACCGGAATTTGAAAGATATCATCATACTTAATTCATCAATTAGATCAATTGTCACTACTAATTTACTTCATTCATTAGTTTTAATATTGGAGAGTAATTCAATTACAATTTGGTTTGAGAAATTAAGTAAACCTATATTGATTAAAATTGATGATGATACTGTTGTCATAAGTGCTAAAGTCATCAGTGTTGTTAATAATCTGGTGGAGATATTGGTCCAGTTTGTTAATGAGTTTAGTGTTTTACAGATAGAATTGCCGATTCTTGAGTGAAATTTGATCAGAAAAGAAAGGAAAAAAAAAATCAAACAGTAAAAATAAGTACTAGAGGAACTGCTGAATGAAAAATCTTTGGTTTATCGTCAATTTATCGTTGTAGATTCAATCTTGTTTAATATCAAAATTATGTAACTGTAAAAAAAAATTTCCCCCATCGCTAGTATTAATACTAAGAAGAAGATCGAGAAGATCAAGAAGATGAAGAGAACACCTTCCATCATCACCACACAACCAACACACGAGAACTGCGAGCCGATAAACAACTACAAACAGTCAACACCAGAAACATTCGGACTATCAGATAAAACCATCGTGTTTGGAGGCGGACGTAATTGGTTATTGAAGCATTGTTCAAATTATTCCTTTTTGAAATATATCGTGCTGGCACACCAGAGACCGTTGATAGTGGATTTTTTCGTGTTTGGAGACTGTCTCGTTCTATGGATCGTGGAGTATGGGAAAGGTATCACTATCCCGTATGAATGTGTTAAGAATTATGAAATTGTGATGAATGATTGTAAAAATTTGGAGATTGTGTTGAGTGTTGAGAATTGTGGTGTTTTTGAGTCTGTTAATGGAGGTGTTACACACGTTCAATTCATGCCATTACAAGGCTTAAATATGCTCACGGAAAAATTGTTCATTAAAGAGTTTGGTATAACCAATAATGAGATTATTGAAAAAACGTTTCATTCAATTAACTATTGTTTGAATAGTTGTCTGTTGAATGATGAACTTTATCATTACCACTTGGGGGATAATAATTTAGTGTCAATAAATAATAAATCAAGTTTCATCAATTCAGGAATGGCTGATGATATTGATGAAAATGATTATAACTATATCAACGGAGAAAGTTGTGTTATAACTACTTCCACTGGCAATAATAATATAACAACACCAGTTACTAGAATACGAGGAAGAGATGAGATATCTCCAAGTGATCATAAGAGATACGAATCTCCTACAAAAAGACATAGAAATTGAGTTAGACATAAAATAACATAAAAATAAAAACTGTGCTGTATGTAATAACTATATTATATTCTAAAATGAAATGAATTTAATGTTTAATGGAGTCAATCTTCTTCAGTAAATACTCTTCTCTTTCTTGTTCCAATTTCTCCGTTTCAATTTTACTTGGTGGTAATTTCTCATTAATTAAATCTAATTTTTTAGCATCTTCAAATGAATTAATTTGTTCTTTTAAAGATTCAGAGTTCCCTAATAATGTACCTTGAGGTAGCACACCATTGTTCAAAAACTTAAGCTTCTCAATACTTTCACTTTCTTCTCTCAATATTTGAAACATTCTAGAGACTCTACCAATTGCAAGAATCTTGTTTCTCAAATTACGTTTCTTGATTTGGAACTCATCTTCTGTTGAATACTCACTATTCGCATCCGCAGCAGCAGCCGCAGCAGAAGATGGTAGTTCAGGAGTTCTTGTGTCAATTGGTGAAGATGGTTGTGATTTATTGGCAATTTCATCAAGTGTCCTTTTCGTGATTGGAGTTTCTTCATCTAATTCTTCATCTGTACAAATATTCAATATTGAAACCAAAATATCAGTGACTTTTTCACCAACAAACGGTAATGACCAAGTGAAAACATCCATCATGTTTGGTAAGAAATAAGGATGTGGTGTAGAATTAAATTGTCTAATATTCATCACATTATTCCCATATTTCAAAATTGCAGCTTTATTCTTATATGAATCCAAATAATTTGGTGCAGAAAACATTGTTAATAACGATGGGAACTTCGTCACTTCAGTTTTCTTATACATTCTATAACCTGCGTCTTGAGCCTCGTGAGCTCTAATAACAGATAATAAATTATTATTATTGAGGAAATTTTGTACTGCGTTGAATGTGAACGCATAAGAACAACCTCTCACTGAGTTCGGAATGAACAACACATCTTTGGAGACAACATCCTCGTCATAATCTTCAATTGGATCGGCCCATAATAAATCACACATTAAGCCTCTAGTTGGAGGTTCTCTAAATCTGTTGATTTTGGTGTTAACGTCTTCTGGACATGTAAGTTCTGGAGAAATACCACCGTGACAACAGAAATACTGGTTGTTCATCAATGCTGCTAATGGTAGAGTGTTGAATGAATCACAGCACGATTCATAGATTTGTGAATTGTATTTATGCAAACACTCGGTTTTGAAAGTGAAGTAGTCTGTTAGATGTCTGCACTCGTGGTTACCTCTTAGCAAGAAAAAAGTAGTAGGGTAGTTGATCTTGAGTGCATAAAGGTATAACACACATTCAATGGAGAAATATCCACGATCCACATAATCACCTAAAAATAAATACGAAGTTTCACTTGGATCACCACCAACTTCAAACAGTTTCAGCAGGTCAAAATATTGACCATGGATATCACCACACACTGTGACAGGAGCAGGGACTTGTAACAAGTTAGGTTCCTGTGAGAAAACCTCAGAAGCTTTATTCAAGATCCTTATAATTTGATCATCGTTCAATCTTCCCTCTGCTGCAAAATGATTTTTCAAGAACTCGACATTAGTAACACAATTCTCAGTATCAGTGAACACCTGTGAGTCTGAAGGTTTGAGATTGGAGATGGGAGCAACTTGTTTATTTATTCTTTCTGTTGTCACGACTTGTTGTCCGTCCAATTCTTGGAATTTCAGGTCTGTTTTTGCGGAGGATTGTTTGTGTGAGATGGCACGCAGAGTGTTTTGTATCTGTCTTGTGTTCTCTTTCTCTTTCTGTTTGTTTGAGGACATTTCTGGAATGGTTGGAATTGGTGATAAAATTGCTGTTTCAATGTTGGAAATTTTGGTGATGTTTTCTTTTAAAAAAAAAATATTTTTTTTTTTATGTAGTATTAATGAGAGAAAGAATTGCCAAAAAGCAAGGAAAAAACAGAGAAAAAAAGACGGTAAAAATGGACCAGACTGATGTCAGTGACTACGTGGAAGCTGCTGGTGACAGTTTACGTTTTTCAGACGAAAAAAAACAAGCAAATTTTGAGCTAGGAGTGTCGATGTGTGTTCATTCTTGGAGTGCATTGGAAACTGCCGTGGTTAATGGCTGGGGAGGTGCTCAAAGTGAGGCCAAGAGAGAATGGATCAGTGCCATTATTGTCGAGTTATTTGAAGGGAAAATAGTGGACATTCAGCTTATTGAAGAGACGCTTTTGAATGCGATGTTGGATGAATTTGATGTGAATGTTGAAGATGATTCCTCGTTGCCTGTGAGTGCTAATATCATGAAAGTTTATAGACAGTGTGAAGCTGGTGATTTTTCCATGGTGCATGATATGTATGAGAAATGGCAAGCTAAAGCTGCTGAAAGAGAGCAAAGAAAGAACGAATTGAAAGTTGAATTAGAAGATGATGACGATGAAGATGAGGAGGATGAGGAAGAAGAAGAAGAAGTACAGAAAGAAGTTGTGATAGAAGATGTGGAGATGGAGGAGGCATCAGGACCAGTTATTGACGAAGATGGGTTTGAACTGGTGCAGAAAAAGGGAAGAAGAAGAAACTGAATTGTTTAAATTGATGAGTTTTAATCGGAATAAAATAGAATAAAAATTGACAGAATTGTGTAGACTGATCAAAGGATTATACAAGATTAACAAGACTAGAATTTGGTTATTTGAATCTTGTTTTAAATTACTTTCAAATAAATCTCAAATTAATTTCTCACTATGAAAACTTTCCAATATTGAAGAATTTAGCAGAATGAACATTGACGAGATAATTGCTTTGATTTTCAATAAGCCCACAATCTTGACACTCACAGCACTGCTATGGGTAGTTGGAACCACTATACCCTTTTTAAACTTCTTCAAAACACTCAGTACAGGATTTATAACATCATCAATAATTATCTCAGTCGGTATTAAATGCAATGAGTTGTATAAATCACGAGGTGAATGGGACAGCTTAGGAGAAAACGACATTGTATTAATAACTGGTGGATCACAAGGGCTGGGTAAAGAGTTGATTTTAAGCTTGCTACAGTTTAAAGTGGAAACAATAGTCAATATTGATCTAATTGCCCATGAATTTGAAGATGAACGAGTCGTTACTTATTTATGTGATTTGAATGACAGTGAGAAACTTGTGAAAACGCTGGAGATGATCAAGCAACAAGTTGGAGTGCCCACAGTGGTGATAAATAACGCTGGGATCACTCATTACAGCAGTTTATTAAACACTGATTTACAAGAAATTAAGAAATTGTTTCAAGTGAATCTGATGGCACAAATTGTGATACTAAAAGAGATCTTACCGTTTGTTAAGACTCGTTGTTACATGGTCACTGTGTCTTCTATTTTAAGCTTTGCCAACCCAGCGTTTTTATCGATTTATTCTTCAACTAAAGCTGGCCTTAATTCAATCCATGAATCAGTGTCAAGAGAATTCAGAGGGAACGACAAGATACGGTTCTTGTTAGTAACTCCAGGACAACTAGACTCTACTTTGTTCAAATTCATCAACCCACCAAAACAGTTTTTAGCTCCAGTGGTGAATTGTCGGAAATTAGCAGATAAAATCGTGAGAAAGATCAATTTAGGTGAACGAGGCGTGTTAATGGACCCCTTTTATACCAAGTTCATGCCATTGTTATGGTTATTTCCTCAATGTGTAACAGATCTACTCAGATGGTTTAGTGAAATGGACAATCCTGGTCATAATAATTGATAGATATCAAATAAACATTTAATTAGCCTTTTTAATCAGATTAGATTGCAAGAAATCTTTCAACTGTGAATCATGTAAATTCCCAAACGTATCAAACACTTGAGTGAATTGTAAAACCGCGGCATTAGCAACTCCATTATTAATTTTAAATGAAATTTTATAAACAGGTGTAAATTTATCCACTAATTCACCACTTAATTCTAATCCATCATTTGAATCTTTGAATTTCGCACCTTGATAAATAATATTTTTGGCAATGAATTTACTATGGAACCATAAAAACACTTGAATTATCATATAAATTCCTAATAACACGTATAAATAACTCAAAGATTCATGAAATTTTGTCTTTTTATCCAAATAAAAAGCCAATGCTGCAAGAATTGAGCTGATGATCCCCAATGCAATTCTTGTGTCTGTCAACAGGTTGTTCTGTCTGTAACCCAACTCAGCTAGCAACTAGAAGAAGAAGAAATAATTGTTATTTCAATTTTAAAGTTCCTAAAGTTTCAATTGGTACTCACGAATGGGATCTTCTCGTCCACGGCATTTCTCATTTCCAAGACGGAGCTGGGTATAAAATTCATCTGTCAGTTCAATCCACACACTGAAAAACCACCAAAACTCACTTTTTATTGACTGTTTTGAAGCTCATCTTCACTGTAATTTGTTGTGTAGTTAAGAAAAAAAAAGGTTATAGAATTGAATTCTAAAATTATTATTATTATTCAAAAAGCAACAATTTTGGGTCTCAAAACTTGTTCAAAATGAGCTTCAAGTTCAACTCAAATGCTGCTCCGTTTGTTCCTAAGAAACAGACGGTTCAAACCCAGCAACAAGCAGCTCAACAGGACAACAACTCGCAAAATTACAACACCACGAGCTTAATTTCAAATTCGAATCCAAGTGGCAGAAACATCAACATCATCAAACAACCAGCTAAAAAGCAACAGAAGAAACGTATAGTGAACAGAAACAACAATAAAAACAACAGCAAAGATTTCCTGTCTTTAGAAGATCAAGTGAGGAACAAAAGAGGACAAATCTCTATAAATCATTTATTAGAATTCAACACACCTTCAAGAGAAGACCCTCCACCTGTACGTCATAGACCCAGAAGAAGACACTCCAATGATCCAGAACGTCCACACTTAACGGGAGAAGAATACATCAATGCCAATTTCAGATTCGTTGTTGATTCAAGTTGTAATTATAATGAACAACTAGCTGATCCAAATGTTGTGTTACCACAATCTCAAATTTTGAGAGTCATTGTTCATAAAGGTGGTTCATGCCCTATTTGTCTTGATGATGATATTGCAGCACCAAGAATGATTTCATGTGGACATGTTTTCTGTCTACCTTGTCTTTTGAAAACTTTTAAGATGGAGATTAAAGAATGCCCGATATGTTCAAAATTCATTGACAAGAAAAACATCAAGAAAGTTATGATTGATGAATATGATTATACGTTTGATGTACCCAAGATTGGTGAAGATGTTGTTATGAAATTGATGGTTAGGTACGTTGATAAGATTTTACCATTACCGTTATTATATGACTTGAAATTTAATAAAATTGATGATATTCCTCAAATTGGGGACAAGAATTTCACTCAATTTGCAAGGATTAGTAAAGGTGGCGTGCAATTTACCAGAGAAAGTCTAGAGTTGGATAAAGAACAGATTTTGAATCAATGTATTAAAGATAAAGAAGAGTTTGAGTTGTTTAACGAAGATGAGAAGTTTATTAATGAAGCTATTGATTTGATTGATTCAGAGATTGACGCGCTAGGCACAGAGGAAGAAGAAGTAGCAGTAGCAGAGGTGGATACGGTGTTTCAAGATTTACACATATCAGATTTTGATATTAATAAATTGCACAATTTAGACAAATATCAATTTTTCTATGAAGCTGGGTTTAATACACCTCTCCGTTATTTCTTATCGAATTTGGATACAAAAATTTTGTTGAAAACATATGGACATTATAGTAAATTCCCAACAAGTTTGATTTGTAAAATTGATAACATTAAAATGAATTCTATAACAAAAGAAGTTATTAAACGACAAAAGTTCTTGAATTTTTTACCAATTGGATTTGAATTTGGGATAATTGAAATCAATTGGGATCTTGATCAAATGAATGATGGTATCAGGGCAGAGTTCCAAGATGAATTAGTTAAACGTCATTTAAAATCTTTTAAAAAATTACAGAAGGATGAAATTAATTTACAAAAATATCAAAAGAAGATTGAGAGTGACAATTTAGAATTTTATCAGACTTATGGGTATTTGAATCAAAGTAACCATGAACACGATGAGGTACCGATAATTTATGACGATGATGATCAAGAAGAGGAACAGGGTGGTGAAGAAGAAAATGATGAGAATAAATTCCAGAAAACAGTTTGGGGAACAAAGATTCAGAAAAGTGAAGATTTGTTGGCACAAGAAGAGATGGATTTGATTGATGGAGAAGAAATGATTAGAAATGCGACTATAGTTGGTGGTAAAAAGGGTAAAAAGAAGAAAAAAGTTGTTTTAATTACCACTGGTCGTGGTCATATGTAGAAATATATATGAAGGATTACATGAAGTGATAAAACTTTGTTTATAAGATAAAGTAAATGAGTAAATATAATGATAAGTTAATAAAATAAAAATAAAAGCAGTAATAATCATATGATATGTAATAATAATAATAATAACGATAAAAATAAGATAAAAAAAAAGCCATAAATTATCATAAATCTTTAAATATATAAATCTCTCTCTCTTGGTTTTTCAGTTGATGATATGTTAGAGCCTAAAATATCGTTATTCTTAGACGATCAAAAATTGGTAATTTTGGAATGATACCAATAGCACAAAATATCGAATTAATAATAAATAATTTCAAATCATAATGACTATAATGAGTAGAAATTAAAAACAATGAAGCAGGAACTAAGAACAAGAATTTTTTTGAAGGAGTATAAAAAGCACCTTCATCTAATTGTTCCCACATGGTTAAATTATCATAAGCACCTGAATTGAATTCAAAAGGGGTACCTTTAACCCAATGGAACATAATATATGAACCAATATCGTAAGTTCCATTAGTTAAAGACCAGCTGATCTCACTGGACATCCCAGGGATCAAATCAAATGACAGTTTAAGGAACGCGATGATCACTATGTGAATAACCCAAGCACCTTTTGAATGAATCCAGTTTGCGTTTAAATTTGGTGTTGTTTCTTGATCGATTTTTTCTTCGAAAGTCTCTGGTTCGACGTGAGAAATGATTGATGATGAGCGGCGACGATGGGAATGCACTGTGTTTGAAGGAGTAGGAGACAAGGTGTTGTTAGTAGCGTCAGGCATTTCGTTGTTGTTTTCTTTTTTTTCTCTCTCTCTCTCTCTGTTGGAATGGGTGGCAAATTTCTAACTTAGAATTCAAAATTTGGTTGTTTTGAGTGGTTTGAAAAGGGGGGCAATTGAATTGAGCAAATGTGGTGATGTGAGGAGTGGCTATGAAGCTCTGTGAGACTGAATTGCGAGCTGTTAGCTGTGAAAAATTCCAGTTGTGTTCGATACGGAGCAAATATAAGAAAAGAAAAAGAAGGAAAAATGAGTGAAAATTTGTTCTAATTTAAAGAGTGCTACATGAAACATTTGGCAAAGAGTTGAGGAGTTGAAGAATAAACGAAGAGAAAGAGTGAGAGAAAAATGTCTGATCCGTTTGTTGAGAGCGAAGATAAACACAGCGAACACAATGACTCCAACTTGATCACTTCACCAGTGAAATTACGAGCCAAAACGAGCAAAGTTGACACCGATACGAGTGGAACAAGTCAAAACAAGAATAAATCCACAGTGAACGTCCCACTCAATTCGTCTCCTAAAGCACCGATAAGGAAAGGGACACCACGTATCAAGAAGACACAAGCAGTGGTGGAACCAAAACTCACACTCAATTCAAAACCAAAACCAAAACCAAAGGGGACGTTATTGAGCAAAGTTGTGTTGGATTATAATATCACCAATGGAGATAACGATAATGATGATCATTCACAAGATAATGTGAACCAGACGTTTCTGAGTGATATTCTCAGTCCAGAGAAACCGTTGGTAGGGAACGATACAGTGGATGTGAATTCGAATAATAATAATAATGATGATGATGATGATGATAATAGTATTGATGAATTTGATAAGAATGAAGATAGAGATGACGATGAAAGAGATAAACAAACCACACCAGAGAGTAAAACACTTTACCCAATAATCAAAATAAAACCAAACAAATCAATCATATCACCAAAATCAATTCAACTCCCAGGAAAAGATCTACGATCACCTCCAAGGCGACCATTAGGGAACTCATCATTATCTAAATACTATTCATCATCAGATGAAGAACCAGTACCCGAGTTAACAACAGACGTGTTGCCATTGCTGACGTCCACTAATGTCAGAGTACCTAAGAGGCGATTGGCAAGTACTACTACCAATCGAGAGGATCATAACAACAACAACAACAACAATAATAATAGAAAATTGGTTGATTCACCAATTATAGAAGAACCAAACAGGAAGAAAAGAAGATTGAACTCACAGTGGAATAAACGTCAATGGATCAAATTCTTCAAGATATATAAGAATTTTAATGATGATTTAAGTTGTTTCAATCAACAAATTTTATCGTATTTAAATTGTGATTTGAACGAAATCTTGTTGAAGATAGAATTTGTTCGTGAGAATGAAAGGCAAGTTAAAAGGAACATTTGGAATTGATTTGGATCATAGAGAATAAGTTGATTGGTGAATAGATTACAATCATATTTATGTAAATCAATTATTTCGTTATTTTATACTTACGAGGTTTTTGTTGGATCTAATTTGATTGCAGTAGACTATAGAGTAACTGCTAATTCTCCCACGTATGTACCACTGTAGCCTATCAATGGGATTTGATTTGATTTTAATTTTAATTGAACTGGTTACTGAGTATATAGCTGAGCACGTGACAATTCACGTGACGGAAGCTCTGTCACAACTTTCCGGGTTTTCTGATCTCTTCTTAGTAGTGCATCAAAGTGTCACACTGAGCAGTTATCATCTTATAATCAATTGAGACTTTTTACCTTAGAAAAGAAGTGGTTTCCAGGAATGTTTTACCTGTTTAAGTTACATTTATTATAAGTTCATTTACTTTTGCTCTTAATTAACTCATGACATTAATAATTTTCATGGTCGATTTTAATAATTACACAAAATTAATATAAATAATCTCTATAAACAATCAATTCAACCACAACATTAAATTACTTATTCAGCGGCGCCTATAACACCCATCACAGTTAATACAATGGCTGACCGTGATCCACATCATGTCGACGATGACAGATTAGATAACCATGAGCAAGTTAATCCTATCATTAACAATGATGAAGCAGCTGGAGAAGCTCAAGCGGGAGATAATGTCCAAGATCATCGCACTATCAACAATCAATATAACATTGGTGGTAGAGATGCCCAACTGATTAATGTGAACCTGAACATTAAGCTGATTAACGCAGACCAGGAAACACTGGCAGGAAAGGTTGCAGATATGCTGACCAAAACCTTAAGTGAAAGTGCCAGAAGATACATTCCAAAGGACGTGCAATTACAATTACAACAACAACAACAACAGCAGCAAAAACAACAACAGCAGCAAGAACAACAACAGCAGCAAGAACAACAACAGCAGCAAGAACAAGACCAAGAGGAAGAGCAAGAGGAAAAGAAAGAGGAAGAGGAAGAGGAAGAGGAAAAGAAAGAGGAAGAGGAAGAGGAAGAGGAAGAACAACAACAGCATCAACATCACCAACAGCAACAGCTAAATGAAAAACATTTTAACCAAAGTAATAATTTTGAAGAATCCTCAGAAGATACTGTTACTAAAACTTTGGCAAAAGCATTAACATTGAACAACATTTTTGTTGAATTTCCAGTCAAAATTTACAGTTTTTTGCTTCCAAAAACACAGATTAATGAACAACCAGACAGCTCTGTTGCAAGAACTCCTGGAATTATCACAACAGAAAATATTGATGAAGCCAAAAATACTGATAATGAATCTGCAGCTACAGAGAATAACCAAAATATCGAAAACAGTTCATACATCATTTTTAATTCTAATTCTAATTGGTATGTGAATTGGTTTTATCAAAAAATCTGCGTGGAATACCCTATAACTGCTAGACGTTGGCAAGATGCAGCAACTGCTGCAGTTCCATGGTTCTTTCATGACTTTATTTATCTTATGATAATAAATTGGATTGTTGATAATTTTTTTAAACCAGTTGGAAGCTTTTTTATTACGTTATTCAATATTTGTATCATGTCAGCTTGGGTACAATTTATTTTTGCCAAAATAATCAAATTTTTTAAGTTTATCTGGCCAGTATTATACGTCATCTTATGTTGTTGTCATCTGATTATTTTATTTGTTGCTGCCCTTGTTTTGTGGTGTTGGTTGATTTTAAACCCGATGTTTACATTTATTTTAGAGACAGTTATTTTTGCAATTGGCCAAAGTCAGTTTCAAAAATTAAAATTTCATGTTTTAAAATCAGGTGTTACAACTGGAAAATTAATTGTTTTGATTCTCATGTTATTGCTGATTGTTGTTCATAATGGAACATTTCATTATTATTTCATAGAATCAAAATTTAACGATGTATACATTATCGCATTATTTGGCATGAATCAGTGGCCATTTTTTAAATTGATTATCAATATGATCAAGCTTCTGACAGAAAATCTAGGTTCACTGATGCAACTCGTTAAATCCTCACTGAATAATCAAGCAGCTGCTAATATCCCAAATTTATCTTTTTATCAACTTTTCAGTGAAAAAGAAGTGATTGTTATGCTTGTTATTTTTGCAGTGAAAGTGGGTTTTGATAATAGAGGTGTTGTTAATTATGTTGGTAAAGTTTTAATTAAGTTAACTCGCAAATTATTCAAAACAGAATGAAATAGTTGAATCTATTGGGGAAAAAAAAAAACCATGATAATAGTGTAATAAATCATTCAATTACATGACAATGATAATAATAATAATAAATAAAATTAACAATGATTTATTAAGCTGTGAATTTTGCTGCTGAAATGATTTTATAAGCCCAATAAATGCTATTCTTTTCTATATTTTCTTAATTTTTTTTTTTTTTTTTTTTTTTTTTT